>CM076410.1:20355033-20452533 GCA_038363315.1 Mugilogobius chulae
GAAGGAACCATTCACCTACTCAGCAGACACTGGGGTAAGGTCGTTTAAATGTCTTGTCCAAGAACACAATCAACAAAACGTGGCTTAATAGAGGGCCTTTTCCATTAAGTACCTGCTTGGCCCTATATTTCTACTCACTCAAAACTCTAACCGGCTTCTACCCGGCTTAGCCCGCTCAGAGTGAGAGGATTCCATTACAAGAGAGACCGAAGTGAGGGCTGTTGTGAAAGCTGCGGCGGTACATTGCAAATGTCCATCCCCAAATCGGGACATGTCTTGGCTCTTCTGCGTGTAGTAGGGTGGAGCGCGCCCAGATGCAGCTCATAAAAATGCTCCATCGGCTTAATTACCGAGGATTGTACGTCCGCCATATGTCTCCCGCTCTTTGGTCCCGATGTACCAATCCAAGTCAGCTGTCCCCATCTTCTTCCTCGTCCACTCCTGTCGCTGACGAAAGCTCCCAGCATGATAATCTCTTTGCTTCAAAACGTAAATGGACTCGCATCCAGTGTGCCATTCGATGTCCATTCACTGGCAGGACCTGTTTCTTGCCTTCACAACAAGCAGAGGGGGCTAACACATATCACTAGGAAACTTACAATTGTATTATATAGTAGCGGATAGGGGACAAGATACTCCCATTTTTAAATATCTATGTCCATTGTGGCGTTTTTGCTACGCATGACTACGAAACCGTTTGATGCAGTTCTGTTGCTATCATCTGAGCAAGGCTATCTAGCGGCGTAGCTCAACGTTCAGCGTACCGGTTATGTTCGTAACAACAATACAACGCCGTCGTCTCTCTGGCTGACAAGTACAAAGCGTTAGAAAATCTAACTCGACCCTCGCCTGGGCCGGTGTTAGAGAAGTCATAGGTACCATTAAAAAGTGATGGGTGAAACCCAACTCCCTCATTTCCCACACCCTGTCCACCTTTTGAAACCAAAAAACGTCCGAGACGGCGAAATTTTTTGAGAGATGTAGCAGACGACGATGTCCGGCATCTTCAGATTGGTCCCCCTCTCCACTACATTTGTCAGTTAGGCAGGCTGTTATTTAACCCTCGTTGCCTGTAAAAAACGCCCCTTTCTGTATCCTTGCAGCCTTTAAAACATAAAAACCACACGTGGCCCGCACGTGGCAGCAGTTGGGCACGCACGTGAATGCGTACGCCTGTGCTACTTCTAGTACCACAGGACGTACGCTTCACGTATACACACATACAATTCCAAACATTTGCGCGCCCAAAGAAAGAATGACCGCCCTAATATTCCAGTTCTGTCTATGTCAGGACCTGTTTGGAGGCAGAATGTCTGGTGTGCCCAAAGTTTAACTCAAGTTTTGCAATTACACAAATTCCATGATGTTTCTATGTAACAGATATCCAAGAACACTATGTAACAATGAAACCTATTGCACAGAAGGTTTTTATGCCATTGACTTAAAAATACGATAAATATTCTAAGATAGATAGCTACCTCTTGATTCACATTGTGAGTAAATCCAGTCCTAAATACAATGATTAAAGTGTTATTGTGCAAACTTTTTTATAAAAAAAACTTGAATAACTTGTTGAGCTGATATCTGTCTTTAATAATAAACAGATTAATGTTAAGAAGGTTCCATGTTAAAATTATAGCAGCCCCTCAAATAGTTTTATTTTTACCGGAGTAAATATATGTTTAAAGAGCGCAAAAGGTTGTTCACATCAATTTATTCAATGTGCCTCCCTTCTGGTTTCACCCCCTTAAAAAAGTAACCTGTCCAGTGGATCAGCCCCCCCAAACGGACAAGATCCCCACCCAGGGCTAAGTCGCGCCCGAAAGTAGATAGATTAGACCAATGCAGGTACTAATGAAAAAGCTCCTATTGTAAGTCCCACTGTGCATCAGGTTTCTAGCGGTCCTCCATCCAAGTTATACTTACCAGGGACCCTATTCTCTTGTTTGTGTTGGATCTTGAGCAAGAGTCAGGCTGGATAAGTGTGATTTCTTGTGTTATTTTAGAAGTAGAACTCAGCTGTTGTGCTCTACTACAGAGCTCTCTTGGTTAATTAAACCCAACCAGCTGAATCCAAACGATCAGTAATTGTTATTTTCTCATTTGCTCAACTTTAATATTTCAATAAAGGCAAAAAAACACATTTTACCACTAGCTAAATAAAAAAATCGTGGTTTAATAATTCAAAAAGAGTCAGGGTTTTCCAGAAGAGTAATTCATTGAGGACGTGTTGGGAAATAGTCAAGGAAGTTGCAGTTGCTGGAAAGTTAGAACACATGCTTTTCAAATGCCCCAATATACATCATCACAGTGACTTCCAAAAACCTGTAGTCTGCTTTAACTGCATTTAAAGAATATTTCATTTCATCTTGCAGTTCTTCTGTTTACAATTCATAAAGATGTTAAATAAAAGACTCACATACGGATAGTTGTCAGAGTCCGAATGACCTTTTCTTTTGGGACTAATAAATAATTAGGCTTCTTTTAACGAAACAAAGACGAAGACACACCAAATCTCAAAAACACGAATGGCACATAAATATGTTCTATTTCTGCCCCTTTCTTTTTCTTGATTGCCGACCTTGGAAAACATTGACGTATTTTGCTGGTGAAAGGCTTAAATACCAGCAATTTTCATAAACGTCACACAGTGGCCCGCAAGATTTCGAAAGATCAATTGAACCGCCAAAAACACCGAGAATTTCTTAGTTTAAAGGACAAACCACTGTTAAAAATACGAGGCAGTTCTAACTTATAAAAAATGTGAGTACCATTTCTGCCTTAAAAAGTTTGTGTTGGTAAAGATGCAGTTTCTGCTGACTTCTCGCCTTTCTCTCTCTTTTCGTTAATTATCCTTCGCTCTCTCCCCCCACTTTCTCTTTCCGCTCCTCTTTCATCCTCCTATCCCTCCTTTTTCCAGTCTTTTCTCTCCTCGTTTCTCTCCTCCTTTCTTACTCTCCTCCTTCTTTCTCTCCTGCTCTTTGTTTCTTTCCCCTCTTCTGTTCCTCCTCTCTCTCTTCCTCCTCTTTTCCTTCCTTCCTCCCTCTGCTTGTCTCCCGGTCTCTCTCCTTCTCCCTCCTTTCTCTCGTTTCTTTCTCCCCCCTGTCTTCTCATTCTCTCTCTCATTTCTTTCTGTCTCTTTTTTGTGTCTCATCTCGCTCTTCTTTCCTCTTTCTCCTGTTGTCTTTCTCCCCTCTTCCTTCTCCTGTCTCTCATTCTTCTCTCTCCTCTTATCTTCCGTCTCTTTTTGGGTGTGTCTTCCCTCCCTCTTTCTTCCTCTCTCTCTCTCTCTCTCTGTTCTTCTCTCCTTTCCTCTCCTTCTCTCTCTCTCTCTCTTCTCTGTCTCCCCCGTAGTCCTCTCTCTCCCCTCTCTTCTCTCGTTCTCTTCTTCCCTGTCTCTCCATTCTCTTCTTCTGTCCTTCTTTTTTTGTGTTCTGTCTCCTTACTTTCTTTCCTCTTTCTCCCCTCGTTCTTCTCCCCTGTCTCTCTCCCCCTCTCTTTCTCTCCTGTCTCTCAACTTTCTTTCTTCTCCTCTCTCTATTCTCCGTCTAACTTTTGTGACCTCCTCTCTCTTTCCTTCCTCTGTCTCCCCGTGTGCTCTTTCCTTCCTTTCGCGTTCTCCGCAGCCCTCACGTCCCCGAGCCCAAACCTCCGGTGACTCGGTTACGCCGGCACGCTTACCTCAACATACCCTGCCCATGTACAACCACATTCGTACCCCGACTCAAGCCATCCGAATATACGCCACCCTGATCATACAGCCCTAAAACTGGGGCGCTCCACTAACCCATGGCACTCATTGGTTACGAGCTATACAAACCTACCCTACAACCTCTAGTAGTCGTGTGTGTGGGGTTGTTTGTGTCACACCCGTACGCGCCCCGGAACACCCAGCGTACCACTCCGACAACGCGGATCATCTCCTCGGTCTCTCATTCTCTCTCTTTTCTTTTCTCTGGTCTCCCCACCCCTCTCTCCTCTTCTCCACTTCTCTCATTATTTTCATGTTCTCTTCTTTCCTGTCCCTGTCACTTTTTTGTGTCTCTCTCCTCTCTTCCTCTCTCTCTTCTTCCCGCCTGATCTCTTCTTTTTCTCGCTTTCTTCCGTCTCTCTCTTCTCTCTTAATCTCCCCCGACAAAATAGTTCTCTCTCATCACATCCTTTCAATCTCATCACTTCTACTTTACCATTAATCCCATCCCTCTCTCCCTTTCTTGTACTTTAACCTCCTTTACACACCATGAATCTGTCTCCCCTCCCCGTCTTTATTTTCTCGCTGCCCTCCATGTTTCTCTTCTCTCCTTTTGTCTCCCTCTCGTCTGTGAGTCTAAGTTCGAAAAGCTTAAACTCACATTGTTACGTTCTATCAACATAAAGATTTAAGGTTTAACTTTGGCCTTTGGATTTTTACAGTATTCTCATCTCATGTCTGTATATATATTTTTATTTCTACTATACTTGTGTGTGTTTGGACAGGGACATGTATCACGGCATCGGACCCATGGACCCGAGCGACTCAACGTGTTCCGCACCGTCAAGGAGATCACAGGTGAGGGGGGGGGGGTCACCTTGGGAGTGAGGATTATGGGTTATGTGGTTTCAAGAGAGCGTTTTACAAGGAGATGAATCGCCGCTGTAAAAAAAAGGGAGATGTAAAAATGGCTAGTATTGTAATTATTAGTGATTATGGCAGTAATTGATGCCAGAAATTGATTAACGTTGTATTTTGTCATGTAATATTCTCTCCTTGTAGAATAATAAAAATGACACACTGTAAAAAGAAAAATAAGTTTAAGGTAATAAGTTAAATGAATTAACTATTTGTGTTGATACAACTTGACTTCAACTTATACTTTTAAGAGAGAGAGAGAGAGGAGAGAGGGAATGACTGAGAAAAGGGAACAGAGTGTAAAGGAGAAAGTGTAAAAGAGAGAGAGAGAGAAGAGGGAAAAGAAATGGAGAGAGAGGGGGGTCAAAGAAAGAGAGAGAAGGAGGAATGACTGAGGCGGGAGAGAAGGATGAAAGGAGGAAGAGAAACAGGGAAAGAGTTAAAGGAGAAAGTGTAAAGAGAGAGAGAGGAGAGAGAGAGGAAACAGAGAGGAGTGGAGAGGTAGAAAAAGAGAAAAAGATGAAAAGGAGAGAGAAGAGAGAGAGAGGGGGAAGATAGAGTGAAGGGGAGAGAGAAAATGAAGGGAGGAGAGTGTAAAGGAGAGAGTGTAAAAGCGATAGAGAGAGGAGAGTGAAAGGGAGAGAAAGTAGAGAACAGGAAGAGAGGGAAAGAAATGGACAGAGGGGTCAAAGAGAGAGAGACAAGGAGAGGGAGGAGAGAGAGAAAAAGAGAGGGAGAGAGAGAGAGGAGATGGAGAGAGTAGAGAGATAGAAAAAGAGGAAGAGGAGAGAGAGAAGGGGTGAGAGAGGGGGTAAAATGAAGAGAGAGAAGGGAGTCAAAGAAGAGAAGAAAGACAGAAAAGAGAGAGAGAGAGAGAAAGAGAGGAGTGAGATAGTGAGTGAAAAGAAGAGGAGAGAGAGAGAAGAAGAAAGGGAGAGAGAGAAAGAGAAACACAGAGAGAAGAGCAAGTCAAAAACAGAGAGAAGGAGAGACAGAGAGAGGAGAAAAAGAAAGCGAGGAGAGAGAAAGAGGCGGGAGAGAGAGTGAAAAGGAGAGAGAGAGGGTGAGGGGGGTAACAGAGAGAGCTAACGGGAGAGATAAATTGGAGAGAGGAAAAAAGAGAAGAGAGACAGTGAAAAGAAAGAAGTGAGAGAGAAAAAAACTGGGGAGAGGAAAAAAGAAGGGGAGAGGGAGAAAAAGAGACAGAGAGAGAAGAGCAGGTCAAAGAGAGAGAGAAGGGAGAGGAGAGACAGAGATAGGAGAGAGAGAACGGAGAGCGAGAAAGAAAGACGAGAGAGAGAAAGGAGAGTGTGAGCAAATGAAAGGAGAGACAAAGAGACCCACACAATAAAAGAGAGAGAGAGAAGAATGACTCAGGCAGAGAGAAGGATGAAGGGAGGAAGAGAAAAAGGGAAGAGAGTGTAAAGGAGAGAGAGGGAGAGAGAGAGAAGACAGAGGAGAGAAAGAGAAAGAAGAGAGAGAAGGGGGGTACAATAAAAGGAGAGAAGGGAGTCAAAGAAAGAGAGTGAAAAGGAGAGAGAATAGAGAAGGGAAGAGAGGGAAAAAGAAATGGAAAGAGAGGGAGGGTCAAAGAGAGAGAGAAGGAGAGAGAAAAAAAGAGGCGAGGAGAGAGTAGAGAGATAGAAAAAGAGAAAGAGGAGAGAGAGAAGGGGGTAAAATAAAGGGAGAGAAGGGAGTCAAAGAAAGAGAGAGGAGAGACAGAAAAAGAGAGAGAGAGAAAGAGAGGAGTGAGATAGTGAGTGAAAAGGAGAGGAGAGGGAGATAAAGAGAGAAAGGAGGGAAGAAGGGGAGAGAAAGAGAGACACAGAGAGAAGAGCAAGTCAACGAGAGAGAGAGAAGGAGAGACAGAGAGAGGAGAGAAAGAAAAAGAGAGAGAGGAGAGAGAAAGAAAGAGACGGGGGGTCAAAGAGAGAGTGAGGGGGAGAGATAAAATGGAGAGAGAGAAAAAAGGAAAGAGAGAGAGTGAAAAGGAGAGAAGTGAGAGAGAGAAAAAGACTGGAGAGAGAAAAAAGAGGGGGTCAAAGAAAGAGAGCGAAGGGGAGAGGGAGAAAAAGAAACAGAGAGAGAAGATAGAGAGAAGGAAGAGGAGAGACAGAGATAGAGGAGAGAGAGAAAAAAAGAGAGGGAGAGAGAGAGAAAATATAAAAAAGAGAGCTAGGGGAGGAAGAGTGGAGGATGACAGGAGACAAGTACAATAACAGTCAACCCACATGGCACACCTTGTTCCTGATTGGTCAATAGCTTGTAATCGTCAAAATACAGGTTATTTCTCACTCTGGCAACCCTATTTGTGATTGTAATACCATTTAAACATTTAGCTTCCAGTTCTTTTGTAGACCCTTCAACAACACTCTCTAACTTTACATTTGTACTACAGGTTGCCATGACTACACTTTCTCTAGTCATTATAAGAACTCATTGACGCCTATTCTCAAAATCGAGAGAATACAATTGAATTCTAACTATAAAACTCGCGTTGAACTTGTCGAAGAACGTCATCTTCACTTTGATCATTTAGCCATGAACCGTGCGATACCTTTTTTGTCCCTAACGATCTTTTCTAGCGCCAAAAAAAAAAACAGACCAAATCCCAACCTTCCACCATCTCCTCCCACCTTCCGCGCCACTATATTTATTCATTATCTATTAAAGCCCTCGAGAGACTAGGCGCGGCGCTTTCTGTCATCTTAAAGTGCAAACGCGCGCGCAACCAAACAAGCTAATGGAGCGAAACCCGCGTTCTCGTAATGAAAACCCCGGCAATAACAGAGAGCGATGACCGTCTTGGCCCCCGCCCGAATCCCGCGCCGCCGAACACAATCCGTCATTAAAAGGCGAGCGCGGAGCAGGACAAATTGAGCCGCGCATTAAACCCATTCTTTTAATTAGCGCCGCATTGTCGTCGCAACGAAGAATAGCCACAAGTTCATCATTTAAAAAAAAAAACAAAAAAAACGGAGATGTTATTCTATTACTGTATGTCCTGGGAGTTGAATAGAATGTTAATGAGAGCGGGTTGTGTTCCTTGTTTGCAGGTTATCTGAACATTCAGTCGTGGCCGGAAAACATGACGGATTTGGGGGTGTTTTCGAACCTGGCGACCATCGGAGGGAGGTCGCTGTACAGGTATGGCAACCTGAAGGTTTTAAGTGTTTTGTCAAAGTAAAATGGAAGAACGTACTCAAGTAGTTTTGGTAAGCAACATTAGTTTTACAGTTTGAAGTTCAATTTAATTGCAAAATCTGCCATAACACAAAAACATAACTTGAACATAGTCGTGGGTAAATTATATGAGCTAATTTCAAAAGTGCTTGAATTAGTTCATTTTGACTTACTTGTAAGTAAAACTAGAAAATTCTAGAAAAAGGTTCCATTTGTTGGAACAAGCATGTTCCAAACTAGATATATGCTTAGTGGGTGAGATAGTGGGTGAAAAGTTTATTTGTCTTTTACAAATAAAAAAGAAAATGCCAAAATGATGGAAAAGGCAAAACAAGAAGTAATAAATAAGTACGTAAATGTGGATGCACCCACTCAAAACAACCACGATAAATGATCAACCAGACCACACATACGTACATTCTTTTGAAGACTCATGTCCCCCAGTTTAGAGGAAGGATATATGGTACATGCTTGGAGATAAGTACACGGAACAAAATAATTACCACTTTTTTCAAGAATGTATTCACTTTTTAGTGCAAACCTCTTTGGGTAATTTCTGACTTAAAGAGCGTACAAAAGGCTTAAACAAATTTCCCATTTAAATACAATTTTGTATGTTTATACTACAGTAGTTGCAAATATAAATGACAGTTTCACATAAATCAAGAATAAGTTTGTGGAGATAAGGTTGAAAATATGTTGAAAATACCGGGAACTGATGACATCACACTATAGGGAGACGATGACGTCACAATGAACATATTTAAATGACTCTATAAACATAAATGTTACTAAATGAGTGTGGTGTTGTGTCTTTTCATGTCTCATAAGGTGAAAATCTTTTACATAGATACAGTCGGCAACAGGTATTTGGGGGGCGTGGCCTGCTAAGGGACAAAGCGTCTCACCATAATAAAGTATGGGAGGCTAAACTCTTTACCTTTTTTAAGACGTTTTCTGGCAAGTGTATTTTAGCACAACTAATTCAAGTCGAGTTACAACCACATTTAAATGGAGGTTACTGATGTGGCGTTATGTCAGAAAAGTAAACAGAAAGTTAAAAAAGATGCTATTAGATGCTAAAAGACGCTAGGCGGCGCTAGCATCACGTTAGCATTTAGCTCGCAGCTACCGCTAGAATTGTTAGATATATTTACATACTTGGAAGGTTGAATCACTTTATTATCTCCATGTCTTCATATCTGTATTTGACACAATATATTTCCTAAAGTCCACATTTGGTGTTATAGTTTTTGACTGATGAAACTGCTGTTCTGATTCACTCATGTTAACTTTCCCCCTCGGAGGTCCGTTAGTGGGCGTGGCCTTTGATGCCGACTGTATCTATTAAAAGAGTTTGGCCCAATTTACAACATGGTCGCTAAGCCAACGCCCTAGCATGATGTCTTCATCTATAAACTGGAAGTGCATTTTTATCCTAAAACATTTTTGGGATGAAATTAGAATATTTAGTGAAATCTTAACTACAATGATTATAACTGTGTTTAGTGAAATCACAGTTACACTTATCATAAGCACTTTAAATCTTCCACTGCCAGCCCTGTTCTCGCTTTGACCCTCTTTTTTTTTTTTTTTTTTTTAATGTCTACTTTCATTTAAAAAATATTTGTTTTTCTACATTAATCAGTTCTCTTTTTATAGGCATTTGAAACTCCTTGTTTTCATTAGATTGTTTTAATTAGATTTCAGCGTTTGACGAGAAAAAAGTACAGTCAACAACATTTTTTCTTTTCACTTCGCTCACCCTTTCTCCTTCCCTCACAGCCTTCTCCTCAACTCCCCCAGTTAGCAAACCGTTAGCTTCTTTTAGCCTCCATAAGCATATTCCTTCCTCGCACTACAAAGCCAGCCCTTCCTCTCAGAACGCCGTCTCTACCAGTCATGCCCTGAATCATGTTTTCTTCTTTTCAAATAACAACAAAAAGGTACACATTCCTGCACAGACGGTAGCGTTAGCGGCCCCGCGCTAGCTCCGGCTGCTAGCTTCAGATGCTTACGGTTGTGGGCTAATGAGCTGCTGTGTTGTCGGGCGGATTTCACATGGACTTTTGATGCCTTATGCCGCAGCTTTGATTAGGCCCTGCTTGGTTTGATAGCTTTTTTTTTCTCTCTCTTTTTTGGTAAGCTAGCTCTTTACAAAGTCCTAGCGAGACAGTGGAGATCAGCAATCTTCCCGTTCAAAAGCCCGGGCGTCCTTGGCTCGGATTCTCTGATCTCGTCGGAGCGTTACGTAACATCGGGCTTAGGAGTTTTATCCGGTTTGTCGGTGGATATTTTGGTGTAGAAGGAGAAAGAGTGATGTAAAGCGCACGTATGAATAAATATGTAAATACAGAAGCACATAGGACACAGTGAGGTTATGTAAGCTAGCTTGTGTTGTTTCTTGAGGCTGTAAACTTCACAAAAAGCGATTACTTGTCCCGCATGTTCCCTTGTGGATTTTCTTAGCTTAAACTACTTTTGTGTTAAATCGGGATAATCTGTTTTTTTTTCTAATAGTGTTCACCAAAGGAAGTATTAATCAAAGGCAGTTCATAATCGGATTTACAAAAGTTTGTCGGAGTCTTGTGGGACAGTGTGATAAACTTCTGACTTACAGCAAGCAGGTTCTGGGTTGGATTTCTGTGCATTTAGGGATCGAGTTTTCAAGTTGTTTGTCGTCAACTTTAGATTGTAGACAAGGAATATTTGAGTTGTTCAGTCTTGGTCTACTTAGATCAAGCCTTGGTTCTGATCAGGGCTGTTCAACTCTATTTCACGTGGCCCAGATTTGTCGGCAGGCAGTGATAGTTCGACTGCAGGTGCCCAACAACCCGTCTTTTAGGGGTCACACAAAACCGCTACTGCTGTCTTAGATTTTGTTTTGTTTAGAAAAATATAAATTGGTGTTAAGACCTAATCTGTCCAAGATTGATCAAAGTAGAAAGGCCTCAAAGTTGACATTGTATTCGACAATTGAATTCGGCAAGTCATGTTCAGATTTCAGATTCAGATTGAAAACAAGGCTTGATCCTGAGAGCTTAGCAAAAAACATTTGTCCGCAACAAGTCAAATACGCTCCGAAGTATTTCTTACATGCTCATCACAGAAAGGCCCGGGTCGTCACATTGGATGTGTGAGTCTCTACTTTTATCTCTTGTTGTTACTGAGAGCAATCTAAAATTAAACCTGTAAAGAAAAATATATATATTTTTTTATGTTTAGAAGGTGAGATGCATTGTCAGATTTAATGAGGCCTGATCTGGCCAATGGTTTAGATTCAACACAGTGTCAGAAGAAACGTAGATTTACAACAAAATATCAAAAACGTTAAAAAACTGTGTGAAAACGTTCTTAAGGTATGTTTTTGAATATATATCTATGTTTTCTCTGGAGATTGGGCTGTTTATATTGGGCAAACAGTGCACAATGGTTAGTACTCGCCTGATAGATCTGATAGGGCTACAACATTTGATAAGTGCACTACCGTGCCACGGTAGCAGAGTGGTTAGAGCTCTGGCTTCCCAATAAGGAGGTGTGGGTTCGACTCCCGGTCGACCATATCAACATCTCACGATCTCTCTGGGGTGCAGCTGGTGGGTTTTCTCCGGTTTCCTCCCACCTCCAAAAACATGCATGTTTAGGTTAATTGGGCATCACTGTAAATTTCCCTTAGTGAGTGAATGAGAGAGTGAATGTTTGTCTGTCTAACCCTGCGGAGTTGGCCACTGTCCAGGGTGTTTCCCGCCTAAGGCCCAAAGTCATTGGGATAGGCTCCAGTCACCCGTGACCCCTAACGGGATTAAGCAGAAGAAAATGAATGAAAGTGCAACTAATCGATTGAATTAATCATCACAATGTTAGTAATCAAATAATCATTAACTGGTCTATGCAGGTTTCCAAGCATGCCTGAACTAAAAATATATATGTTTTATAACTCCAACTGGGTAGTAAAGACATTTAAAATTTGTAAATTTACTGCTTTACAAATAAAAGCAAGTCTAAAACTAAAAAAAAATATAATAAAAGACTAGTCTACAATTTGTTTCTGCTATTTAAATGAAAATGCCTATCCTTCTGTTTTTAAGCTAAACAATATATTTGTCATTGTTCCATTGGCAAATCTTACTTTAAAGTAGCACAAATCCTTTATATTTATTCATTTATCAGTTACAAACTCATTGTTTATTTAACTGTAGGCTTTTTCCCATGTGTTTGATGGAAAAGCCGTTTTGTCTGTAAATATACACCTATAAAAAACATTCTCAAGCCACAATACAATGCTTTGTCTGAACTTCTATTTGGAAATTGTAAAAAAAATCAGGTAACTAATCGATTACCAAAATGATCGTTAGTTGCAATTATCTATCTATCTGATGCGTGTGATGTCTTCAGCGCTGTAAAGTTATAAGTTGATAACTGTTAAAACATTCTCTGTGTCTGTTCCAGTGGCAGTGGCATCTCCTCTTGATCCTGAAGCAGCGTTGGATCTCGTCTCTGCAGTTCCAGTCGCTCTCCGAGATCAGCGCCGGGAACGTCTACATCTTCAACAACAGCCGCCTGTGCTTCTACAACACCGTCAACTGGACCTCACTGTTCAGGACGTCCAGCCAGAAGGTTCTCATCCGCAACAACCGGGGAGCCCAAGGAATGCAGTGAGTAGTAGTTATTTTTATACACTTGTACAGTTCTCTTTGAGGCCCTGATTGCTCAACTGAATTCTGCTTGCCTTGTGCTTGGACTGTTCTGACGAAATACTGCTGACTTGAAAAGGAACTTGTAGTTGTTGCCGCCGTTCTTTCACATCTAGAAGAGCCAGTAGTGGTGGTTCTGGCACCTGTTGTGGATATTCCCTGAGCGTCTACCTGGTGAAGAGTTCTGAAAAGAAGGTCTGAACTGAAGCGACTGTTACTGTGTTTGAACGTCCGCACTCATTCCCTAACCTAGGGGTCTGCAACCTGCGTTTGTAGAGGCTCTATAAAGACTCCATTGTGGCTTTTTGGGCTCTCATTCACAATACAAGTGATCGCTGTT
This sequence comes from Mugilogobius chulae, assembly GCA_038363315.1. NCBI lineage: Eukaryota > Metazoa > Chordata > Actinopteri > Gobiiformes > Gobiidae > Mugilogobius > Mugilogobius chulae. Next base: position 20,367,860 of record CM076410.1, read on the forward strand.
GTTTTTCTTCCAGTATCTGTTTCACGTGCGTGTGCATTGGTAGGCAGAAAATAAGAGCAGCGTACGAGAGCACCACATGTTTTGGGCTTTTCACACAGTTTATGATTGACATTTTTGTTGATTTAGTTTTGTATGATAGAGGTGTACGTCCCTACACTGTCTGTGACTCTGGCCGATAAAACACAAAAGAAGACTTAAAAGTGAGATGATAATGGTCATCTTGTTGATGAAGCTTTGCTTCCATGTCTAAACACAGAGAGCATGATGATTATTGTAAAAAATAATAAGATGCGGTAACATGTGGACCATGTTATTGTGAGGACAAGCCCTGGGACTAAAATCAAGCAGACAGAATAGCATAGCCTGCTACATTTAAGCTAAAAGAGGCAAATCGGCGACAATAGCGGATGCACCAGAGCAGCAGCCATGATAGCTATGAGTGAGACGAGGGAAAGTTCATTTCTTCAGTGAGTTATTATGTTATTGATGACTGTAAAACAAGCCACATGTTAATTTAATTGACCTTATTTAACCAGGGAAGTTCCACTGAGATTCAGAATCTCTTTTGCAGGGAAGCCCTGGGGAAGGGTCAGGGGAGGCATTAATGGACATGTTTTTAGTTGTAAGAGGAAACCTACGCAGACACGGGGAGAACATGCAAACTCCACATAGAAAGACACCGGGGTCGACTGGGAGTTGAACCCAGGACCTTTTTGGTCTGAGGCCAAAGCGCTAACCGCTGCGCCACCGTGTCACCCAAATGTCCTCAAGTAATTTAACTCCAGTGCCCCTCGCATTGTGATACTAAACACTTGTCTAGAACTTTTGTGAAAATGTTTTGTAAATGCAGTCTCAGCACTTTCTGATTGTAAAGTTTGAACAACACTGATGCGATGTTGCACTAGGTGACTATTACTACCACAGATTAGTAACATGAATTTATGTTACAGTCTTCCCCAAGCTGTCGAAAACATTCATCTAAACCTCACAGGTCTTTTGGCCTCGTTCTAAAGGAAGAAAACGTTTGATGGGGACCACAGTCATACAGTAATAGTGTGATAGTATATTCCACACACAGCTCCGTTGACTGTGAAGTGTTTTCTGTCATCGCGATTCCTCGTATTAGGAAATACACCGTGAAGTAAAAAAGAAAGAACATTCTATTAAATGATATGAATGTGATACTCATACACATTTAGTATATGGCTTGTGTTTGTCACATATGACACTAAAGCAGGGACAAAGAACAAAAACTCACAATCTTGAACCAGAACATGCAATACTTCAAGTGACTAACTCTTTTTTACACACCTATAAATCACTGAAGATCTGAACTACCTCCAGTGTGCAGCCAGTACAGTATATATTTCAGAGGAATATTGTTTAAAGTGTTGCAAGTTGTGTGACGGTCCTTCTTTTGGAACTAATTTCAGCTTTACTAGGATGCCAGTAGCCTACATACGTATTTCACTTGAATATGGTTACTCTTGTTGCTTGCTCTTTTACAAACACAAACATGAAGTTAGGTGTTACACAAAATGCCAAGTGTTTAAAAGTAATTAACAAAAGTCCTTCTATGAGAGAGAGTGTATCCCCAGCACACACCTGCCATATGCCAAAAGTAAAACTGTTTCATTTCCACTCAGCTCTCCGGAGTGTGTTCAGACGGGTGTCAGCAGATGTTTACCTTTCTCCGTTTGGCCAAAAGCAAAATATCAATCACTTTACGACTCGCATACGTTTGTGAGTTTGTGATTTATGTTTGAAGAGTTTGAAATTGTGATAATGACTAACAGAAAATAACAGATGTCAGGACAAGCTAAAATCTTTGGTAAACTTCCTTTTTTTGCTTTTAGATTTGATCATTCAAGAATAGATGTAAACACTGGAGCTGTACACCCGGTAACTGGAATATGTCCAAATGAAGACCAGAACCAGCTATTATATTTTTGCAAAGAATGTGCCTTGTAAGGTTAAGGCCAGTGTGCCAGGGAACATTAGTGTGCTTTGCGGTGTTGCCAGGTGTGCCTTGACAAAATCATCTGTTTTCTACGGAAGTCCAGAGCTGCCAGTGTGGAGTAAACATTTTTTCCAGCTTTTCTCGTTATTACGACTTTTATTTACGTTCAAACGACTTATTTTTACGTTAAACGAAAATATATTCTCGTTCGAACGACTTTTTTTTTATGATAAACAGACTGCTCTTCCCATGATGCACCACAAGCTGGATGGCTCAGAGCCTGTACTACGAAGCTAGATTTGGGGTTTAGCGAGGTCAGTTCTGGGTTAAACCTGGTCTGGTCCTACGAAACTGGATCACTGCCTATCGGGGCAGATCTCTATGGCAACATGCGGCAAACTCATAACCTGCTCCAGACCAGGATAAGTTCTGAATAAGTTAAAAAGACGAGGCGCTGGCCAATCAGAGACGATCGAGAATTTATGCGTTTGCGAAGAGACGGGGGAGAGAGAGATGAGAAAGGGCAGCGGAGAAATGAGGAAAGACGAAAGTTGACGTATTTTATATCAAAGCGACGCACACGTATTTATAAAGAGGAGCCATGAGATCTTATATGTAACAGTAACACTGGAAGAATCCTGTTTAATCTGTGTGATGATTAATAAACGGAGCATCATGGGAAGGGCTGTCTATTTTACATTAAAAGTCGTTCGAACGAGAATATATTTTCGTTTTAACGTAAATTTAAAGTCGTTATGACGACATTATATTCTCGTTAGTACGCAAAAAAAAGTCGTTTGAACGTAAATATAAAGTCGTTATAACGAGAAAAGCTGGAAAAAATGTTTTCTCCACACTGGCAGTTCTGGACTTCCGTAGTTTTCTGTCTATGAAACGATTACATTTTTAAAGTGTCTGTTTTTGTTTTTTGTTTTTACCAAAGTATGGAAGCAAACCAGTCACCATTTAATGCTTTAAAGAACATATCAAAATGTGATGGTCAATATTTACAACATAATCAGTGTTGACAGATTTTCAAAACGTAACCAGTGACCAAAAATGTCTAAAAAAGTGACCCCAAATCTACAAAAACTGAATAAAATAATCACTTATTGTACATTGTGTTTGGGAACGCTTGAATAGTATTTTGGACATTAATAATCCATATAAGACATCAAAATGTCTTATATACATGAAAAATGCAACTTGTGACCGTCAAAGGTCACAAGACCACTTTTCACAAAAAAAAAAAATAAATAAAAAAAAAATAAAGGACCCAAAGTCAGAAAAAAAAATCAGACTTGGCAACTCATTAAAATATATCCTGTCTCCTAAAAATGGCCCATTTGGTCCTACTTGTGTAGAAGGTTCTCATCCAAACAAGTGTGTCATGACTGAAAAAGTCCCGATATTCCTGGTGCATGTTTTGGTTCGAGGGCGGTTTTGAGCATAAGTAAACTAGGTGCTGGCCTAGGGTATTATCTTGTAGAGAGGGCACCAAATTTCAGCCAAAAAGGAAAAAAAAAACTCATAAGCTATTTGCCAGTTTTTATTTTACAACAATAGGACACAAAATCATCCATAAACGGCTGATGAACTATTTGTTCTGACTAAAATTTCAGGCTTTAGCATTTCTGTTCCCAAAAGCTGATCGGCTGTGTACAGCACTGGAGTGGGAACAATAAGGAGCAGAGGGATGGGCCACACTATAGTTTGAATCTTGGCAAGGATATATACTACTTATTTATATATAAATAAGTAGTGTATACACAGGGACAAAGGACTCCACTCTGAAAGACCCAGGTTGTGCACGAGTTAATCTCACTTCTTGCTGTGCAGGAAATGTTCCATATGTTTTACAATGTACTTTTTTCTCCTGAGCAGCCATGTTTGTTTTCATATAGATTATGTGCACCCTTGGCTAATACATACAAATGATACACATGAAGCTGTTCAAGAGACTTCCACTTTACATGTAAGATTAACTATTACATTTTGCACAAATCATGAATTAATCATAACCACCACATAAACATAGTTGCATGCAAAGATAAGCTCTAGCCTGTGTAAGCGGAATGAAACTACTTCAGCAGTAGTGCTTCTGCTCTCTTGTGTAAATACACTTTGTGTGTCTTATTTAGTGATCAAAGGCAGCACAAACCAGATCTATTTTACACTGCCAAAGATAAAATCAAGAGCTGGTGTCATGTCAGGCCTCCTCCACTGTTTACTGGGCCAAAAAGATACTTAGGATATGGAGTTTGATTGACAAGTTAACAGACCAGTGGACCAACAATGAAAACAAGGCAGCCTTGTTCTCTATTGACCATTTGCACCTACGTCACTTGATCACGTGGCTGCTCCATGCTGGATGGCAGAAGTGCATGTACGCAGCATTCCAAGGAGCGCAAAACTGACAAATTCTCACATATTTTCTTATTTTTCCGTAAGAAATCAGTGGATGCTTCTAGGCATGTTCAGTACATTTGTCTGTGGAAGTAGGACACTTTTAGACCGCACAAAGCAAGGTATTTGGAAAAGCTAATGAATGCAGCTGATCTATGCCTCTTCCTCCTGCTATGTTTGACCAATAAATAAAATCTTCAAGTTTGCTGACTTTACTCCTCATGATTTGTACCATTCTGTGGTAAACAGGTTTTGTCTCACACTGGAGCAGATTTAAAAGCTACAAGAGGTTCGTTTACAGTACTTAGCTGTATATCATGTGAGGCTAGTGTTAGCCACGATAATGCAGGCTGTTTCAGATATTCATTGCATTTATTTTTTTGTCAAAGGTCTTTTTTTTTCTCTTTAGCATTGACTTACCCTGTTTAAAGTGTTCACTGCAAATCTGTAGCGACTTAGAGGGATTCCAGTTCTTTTGATTTTTGCTGCCATCCACTAGCGTCTTCTATCTTCATCAAAATGTAAACGAAAAAGCTACAGGTTTAGGCTTAAAACCTCGTCTTGCCTGTTGTGCAGGCGTTCCAGATACCATTTTACAATTGAAACCAAGTAAAATAACTTAGAAACGAGCAAGTTTTCGGCAAAGTTTCCATTGCTGTAAAGCGCACAGACAGCGCTTTTGCCATCCAGCATGGAGAAGTGGACGTTCCCTCGAGGAGCGTGACACACGTGCAAATGGTCAATATGCCATCATTTTATTGGCCAGAAACATCTTTTCAACACTCATTGACATAAAAAAGTATACAAATATTTTTCTTTTAATGTTGATATTTGGTAAGACAATTTTAGATATTCTATATTTGCTTTTGACAGTCGTGGTCATCATCACACTCTCACAACTACAAAATATCTGAAGTTCTTCTACATGCGTCAAACAGCTGAAGGTGAAAAGTCTTTCTGCCAATCTCTCTCTCCTCTCTCTCTCTAGATCTATCAAGTCTTAAGTAATGTGTTCCCTGGGTTTATTGAGACAGGCGCGGTGGTTTCCCTCTTAGCGCCGGACTGACTGTGCTCCGGCTGATACCATTAGCCTTATAATGAGCCGCGCTGTGTTACCGGAGCATCGATCGGACCCTTACACCCACTTCTTCATTTAGACCCGGGCCCTTTGTCTAGCATCGACTGTGGCTTAGACCCCGCACACACACACGCTCTCACACTCACACAGGACCGGGGTGTCACTCGGCCCCCTCAGGCGCATCGATCGGGGGAAAGAGGGGGGTCTGGAGCTGCTGAGGGCTAATAGAAAGAGTGTGGGGAATACCAATGCTTATTCAAAGGTAAGAGAGACGTCGCAAACAGGGCACAACGGGACGGACTGATGGGTTTGAAGAGAGGCTTTAAAGATTCTGATCAGAAACTTTGTAAATTCCAGAGTAGGTTGATTTTGTCGTCTAGAATTATTATTTTTTTTTTTTTAGGTTTTAGTTTGAAATGCGTGTGTTCCAAACAACAAACTACTAGTCATATCTTCTATAAATGTATTATCTTTAAGATATTTTGGAATGGTCAAAACAGAGAAATGTAAAAGTAAAAATGTTTTCCATAACAGTCTCACTGACGTGTAACTATACTGTCATGTTATTATACCATGAGTATGTTTTTACACTTTTTTACGTGTTTATTATTGACTATTTGCACCTATGTTACATGATCATGTGAGTGCGCCAAGGCAGAGGGCAAAAGTGTATGAACACAGCATTACAGCTGGATAAGTGTGCACTTTTTTTTACTGTAATTGTAAACTTTTATGGTTCATGCTTGTTTTTAAAAGCAGTTCTGTAACTCCTATTTTTGAAAAAAATTCCAACAACTAAAGCAATCATAACAGTCTCACATTTGTTAAGCCTGATGCCTGCCCTCTCCTGTTCTGACTTTTCCTCATGTGTTCCACAGGTTTGCACCAGTTGTCACTCCTTAGATTATTCGTAACTTGTGATTTCTTGGGCAAACCCCAAACAACTATTGAACAATAATGTTGTGTTCAGACCGAACAGCGTTGGAGCGTTCACTGTGTCCAGTTTACATCTTAAGTCAATGTAAACTCACGTCCTGAGGCATCCAGCAATCTAGAACATTGAAATTCACTTGTTTGGCATCTGCTGATGCCACATCTTGTGAAGAAGACGCTCCAACCAGCCTGTTCTCACAGAAAAACTTGTCAATATCACGCAATTGTAAACAGCGTGTCACATAAACACCATTTCTATTTGTTACACATGTATTTCACGTGTTTCTGTCCCAGTTCATTTCTATGGTGAATGTTAAGACAAATCCTAAACTCCAAGCCTCAGACCTAAACTTACCCATTTTTGCAACTTCAGACCTGAAGTTAGCTGATAGACCCAAAAAACCTCCTGTTTGTCCTTAACCACACCGCGTGTTCCGACCACGCCAGAAAAAACGAGCATGTAATTGCTGTAATTGCTGAACTCTCAAGCATCTGAACACAAATCAAACACTGCTCTCGTGTGACGTAGTGATTCTGCTCTGCTCTCACAACAAGAGGAAGAGACTGTTTACTGAAGTATTTTGATAACTTTTTTTGTCGAAAGGTGGCTTGTTTTGGGGCTTTTTTCAATGATTTGGTCACTCATTGCTCTTGAAAAAACTAACAACCTTGACACGGCAAATTCAGTAACTGTATGTTGATCCGAGATCCACTTGTCGTTTGATAAAATGAGCTTTTAAAGTTTTGCGACAATGCACTTGCGTAGATTGAAAAGCCTGGCAATACTTAATTCACCAGGATGTGCGTGCAGCCATCTTTGTTTAGTAACAGTACATGGGTTTATTCACAGTCATAGATTGCTATTATACATTTGAAAATGCAGTAAAACACTGTAACTCTCTTGGGGAGCACCCGCTTTAGCTTTGTATCAATCCAATTTGTTAATGCTATTTCTTGGTTTTGGGTGTTTGGAGGCACCTCTGAGGAGTTTTGATCAACATCTGCCTTGACTGCCAATACCAACATAAATGTCCTGAAGCTGTAAACTTACTCATGTGTTTAAACTAAATATAAAGTTGGTAACTGGTCACATGGATTCAGTTAGATAAAACGTCTTTGTTCTTTCCTTCCAGTGGAGCAGCGGATGGTGTGTGACCGCATGTGCTCAGACGAAGGCTGCTGGGGCCCGGGACCAGACCAGTGTCTCTCCTGTCGCTTCTACCGCAGAGGACGCACCTGTGTGGAGGCCTGCAACCTGTTCGACGGGTAAGATCCAGAAGAAATACATTCATCTGAGGGAGCCTTTTAGTCTACTCAACTCTTTTAGCTTTGGTTGAGTTAGCCATAGTGAGAAGAAGCACTGTTTCAGCTTTTGTTTGGAGAACACAGTGCCGCAAAGGTTAGCGCTTTCGGGCAGGGCTCTGAGTCAGTTGTCGTGCCAGGCCAGGGCCAGGTTGGATTATTCGACAGCCGCGCCAGAACAGAGCGCAAAACCACTGCGGTGCGAATGTTTGAAGTGGCCAACTATACGGAGTGAAAAGGAGGGATGTGTGTTTGATCCGCGAAGTGATCAGAAAGAGGGACAGAATGGAAGGCACGTCTTTCATACACGCAAACCAAAAGAGAAGAAACAGAGAAAGAAGGAGCGTGTAGGCAAACCTGGAATGAACTGTGTACTTTCCACGTAAAGAGTTGGGTAAATGTTCATAGTTGAGAAGAACTGTTTAGAAAAAGGATTATGATAATGGTTAAGAAAAAGATTAAGATCAAATTTAGGCTAATTAGGCCAGTTAAGCAACAGTAATAAAGTCATTACCATTGCAACCAGCTCAGCTTTGTCTGTCTGGACCAGGTCGGCCCAGTGTTAGTAAGGATGTCCAAAATTCTCAGATTGAATAATTAAAAAGCTTAAAACAGGTACTTTACCGGCTGCCATAGTTATGTGACTAATGTGATGCTTAACTATGAATCTGAAAAGTTTAAATAATCACAATTAAATACAGAAAAGTGGGCGGGGATAGGTGTAGGGTTGCCAACTGTCCCGATTTGGGCGGGACGTCCCGCTATATGGCCCTTTTTTATTCGTTCCTATCGGGCAGCTGCTGTCCCGCATTTCAGCCAGAGCCTATTGTTAATAGAATTATTGTCTAATCAACAAAATAACAAGCCACTGACTAGATCAAAGTCACAAAAGAATAAGCCGTCTCTTAAAATACTTTCTAAATCATGAGATATCTGCTAAATACATCAAATTGATTGAGTACGTGCAGCCCTATGGGTTAGTTGTGCGTGGCACGTGCAGGTGCTCTGTGCTGCTGCGGGTCCTGCTCCTGCTTCACGCACGAGACTGTGTTGATGATGGACATCCGATGCACAAGTTTTGAAGGAGAAGATTAAGTTATAATGCAGCTTCGTCAGGACAGAGAAACGGAGGAGGACGAGGAGGGTGAGTCAGTGAACGTAAAAGCTTCACTCTACTGGCCAATGCGGTGGTGGATATTTGTTTTATATAGCGCTTATGAATCGCTGGAGAGCGAACTGTCATAAAAGTACGATTATAAAAGTAACATCTTTGTAATTAAAACCGATGCGCATTGAAACGCTGTTTTCTACGAGCTCGCATCTGGCACGCGCACCTACTACACGCAGAGACAAAATCACTGCTTTAAACTTTGTAACAGAAGGATAAAGTCACAACAGAAAATTACCCGCCCCCTTTTCACCTCCCGTACCTGCACTAAAAAGTCTCATAATGTCCTGTTCAAACCATTGCGTTTCTCCTTTGCTCTACTTTCTGTGTCATTTTGTAAGTCGCCCATCAGGCATTTAAAGAGCCAAGAACTGCACTCTTTAGGCAAGAATGCTTCTTTTTTTTTTTTTTTTTTTAAAGGGGGGGGGGGTCATGTCCCGATTTCGGGAGTGACAGTGTTGGCAACCCTAGATAGGTGGTAGGTGAGGATATTGTTTTATTGAGCACTCAATCATCTACTGCAGGACAATACAAGATCTTTTGTTTTTTTTCTCCAGTGTACATTGCAACACTGAAACGTTACCATTGCGGGACAAACTAAGGATATCTTTACGTATTTTATCTTCCATGCTTGCTCAGAAAAGTGTTTTAACGTCTGTTCCATGCTTGCTCAGTCCGGTTTGCTGTTTTCGCTGTATATTATGTTGAATATGTTGCATCACTTGGCCTGCACAACACGCAACTTGTTTAAGTCGTGTTTGTGTGGCGAGCTGCAGTTTTCCTCATGAATTATTTGAGCGTGTGCTGCAGTATGTTACAAAACTCTTCCCTATTTGCGTGATAAATTATTCTTAATCTCTGTAAATACAAATTAGATTAATGTATGCAAGTATTTAAGATAAAATGCAGTAATGTAAGGCCTCGCAATACCGTCAAATTGTACAAAATTCTAACATTTTCTTTTTTTTTTCAGTCATGTTGAATTCATTTAACTAAAACCTAATAACGTATTCAAGACATTTCAAAACTATTTACATATTTTATTCTAGATTTTTGTTTTAGATTAAGAATAAAAAAATACATAAATAAACAAACAAAAAGCGTTGAGCTAAAAAAACAAAAAACAAGCAGTGTTGGTGAGAGAGGACACCCCTGCCTCGCGCCTCTCCTCTAGCCCAGCCTTCAAAGCTCTTCTCCGGGAGCCGCGACTTCAAAAGCCTCCCTCCTCCCACCAGCTCCGGTCGGCAACGAGTCAACATGACCGCGGCGCGCTCCGGAAACTTCTCCAGGGAGGGAAGACTAAAAGGATTCTCACTATTTATTAGTACGGAGCTGCAAAAGCCTGTGCTCGATGGAGACGTTAGTGTGTTTCGTTTTGCTTTTTCATGTTTTATGACATACTTTGTACAGACCAAGAATTTAAGTTTTGGTCATTGACTTTTTATCTAAAACGACAAATGTAAAATCTGCTTTTTTATTGTAACATGTTAGTTGTAATTTAGAATCATTAGTATACGATAATTGCAGCCCTTTGTGAAAAAAATAAATACATCACTTTGTACTGTCTGAGTTGAATAATATTGAATTTAAGTACTCATCAGAAGTCAAATGCAGCTCTCTGATTTGCTGAAATCGGGTGATCCTCTACACCCACCATAATTGTAACCAAAATGATCACATGTCGATATTAACCAAGTGTCGAAAGATTTCGTAAAGTAAATTTTTAGATTTAAAACCCAAACCATGTTTGCAGTGTGAAAATCAGCTACCTCACCTTAAAGTTCTCGAGATTGCAAACTTAGCAAACATCAATGGTAGAAAATAAAACAATAAACATTATTATTTTATTTAACTGTCCTTGGACCCTCCTTCTGTCCTTAGTCCCTCCTTCCGTCCTTAGTCCCTCCTTCTGTCTTTAGTCCCTCCTTCTGTCTTTAGTCCCTCCTTCTGTCCTTAGACTCTCCTTCTGTCCTTAGACCAGGCATGGGCAAACTACGGCCCGGGGGCCAGATGCGGCCCTTGACTTGTTTTTATCAGGCCCCCAAAACATTTTGGAAAATAAGTGACAATCTTTATATTGCTTTTTTCTTGAATGATTTAGCGGGTGTCTTAGTTAATTTCACAATAAATACCCAAAATAATACATATTCTATGAACATGTTTTACATATTTATTAAATTTTGTTAGAATTTGGCTTACATTAATGAGAATGCGTCACACTAATAATCGCAGTCCGGCCCTCTGCCACTTGTCTGGATTCGGATATGGCCCTTGTGAAAAAAAGATTGCCCACCTTTGCCTTAGTCCCTCCTTCTGTCCTTAGTCTCTCCTTCTGTCCTTAGTCTCTCCTTCTGTTCTTAGACCCTCCTTCTGTCCTTAGACCCTCCTTCTGTCCTTAGACCCTCCTTCTGTCCTTAGACCCTCCTTCTGTCCTTAGACCCTCCTTCTGTCCTTAGTCCCTCCTTCTGTCCTTAGACCCTCCTTCTGTCCTTAGACTCTCCTTCTGTCCTTAGACCCTCCTTCTGTCCTTAGACCCTCCTTCTGTCCTTAGACTCTCCTTCTGTCCTTAGTCCCTCCTTCTGTCCTTAGACTCTCCTTCTGTCCGTAGTCCCTCCTTCTGTCCTTAGACTCTCCTCTAGACCCTTCTGTCCTTAGACCCTCCTTCTGTCCTTAGACCCTCCTTCTGTCCTTAGACCTCCTTCTGTCCTTAGACCCTCCTTCTGTCCTTAGACCCTCTTCTGTCCTTAGACCTCCTTCTGTCCTTAGACCCTCCTTCTGTCCTTAGACCCTCCTTCTGTCCTTAGACCCTCCTTCTGTCCTTAGACCCTCCTTCTGTCCTTAGACCCTCCTTTGTCCTTAGACTCTCCTTCTCCTTAGTCCCTCCTTGTCCTTAGACCCTCCTTCTGTCCTTGTCCCCCTTCTGTCCTTAGACCCTCCTTCTGTCCTTAGTCCCTCCTTCTGTCCTTAGACCCTCCTTCTGTCCTTAGTCCTCTCCTTATGTCCTTGAAAACCTCCTTCTGTCTTCCCCCCTCAGTCTTCCCTCCTTCTGTCCTTAGACCCTCCTTCTGTCTTCCCCCCCTTTGTCCCTCCTTCTGTCCTTAGACCCTCCTTCTGTCCTTAGACCCTCCTTCTGTCCTTACGACCCTCCTTCAGTCCTTAGCCCTCCTTCTTCCTTAGTCCCTCCTTCTGTCCTTAGACCCTCCTTCTGTCCTTAGTCCCTCCTTCTGTCTTAGACCCTCCTTCTTGTCCTTAGCCCTCCTTCTATCCTTAGTCCCTCCTTCTGTCCTTAGACCCTCCTTCTGTCCTTAGACCCTCCTTCTATCCTTAGTCCTCCTTCTGTCCTTAGTCCCTCCTTTCTGTCCTTAGACCCTCCTTCTGTCCTTAGACCCCTCCTTTCTGTCCTTAGACCCTCCTTCTGTCCTTAGCCTCCTTCTGCCTTAACCCTCCTCTGTCCTTAGTCTCTCCTTCTGTCCTTAGACTCTCCTTCTGTCCTTAGACTCTCCTTCTGTCCTTAGACTCTCCTTCTGTCCTTATCCCTCCTTCTGTCCTTAGACTCTCCTTCTGTCCTTAGACTCTCCTTCTATCCTTAGACCCTCCTTCTGTCGTTAGACCCTCCTTCTGTCCTTAGACCCTCCTTCTGTCCTTAGACCCTCCTTCTGTCCTTAGACCCTCCTTCTGTCCTTAGACTCTCCTTCTGTCCTTAGACTCTCCTTCTGTCCTTAGACCCTCCTTCTGTCCTTAGACCCTCCTTCTGTCCTTAGACCCTCCTTTTGTCCTTAGACCCTCCTTCTGTCCTTAGCCCTCTCTTTCTGTCCTTAGCCCTCCTTCTGTCCTTCGTCCCTTCTTCTGTCCTTAAACCCTCCTTCTGTCCTTAGACTCTCCTTCTGTCCTTAGACCCTCCTTCTGTCCTTAGACCCTCCTTCTGTCCTTAGACCCTCCTTCTGTCCTTAGTCCCTCCTTATGTCCTTAGACTCCTCCTTCTGTCCTTAGTCCCTCCTTCTGTCCTTAGACCCTCCTTCTGTCCTTAGTCCCTCCTTCAGTCCTTAGACTCTCCTTCATTCCTTAGACCCTCCTTCTGTCTTTCGACCCTCCTTCTGTCCTTAGACCCTCCTTCTTCCTTAGTCCCTCCTTCTGTCCTTAGACCCTCTTCTGTCCTTAGACCCTCTTCTATCCTTAGTCCCTCCTTCTGTCCTTAGACCCTCCTTCTGTCCTTAGACCCTCCTTCTGTCCTTAGACCCTCCTTCTGTCCTTAGACCCCCTCCTTCTGTCCTTAGTCTCTCCTTCTGTCCTTAGACTCTCCTTCTGTCCTTAGACCCTCCTTCTGTCCTTAGACCCTCCTTCTGTCCTTAGACCCTCCTCCTGTCTTTAGACTCTCCTTCTGTCCTTAGACCCTCCTTCTGTCCTTAGACCCTCCTTCTGTCCTTAGACCCTCCTCCTGTCTTTAGACTCTCCTTCTATCCTTAGACTCTCCTTCTATCCTTAGACCCTCCTTCTGTCCTTAGACTCTCCTTCTGTCCTTAGACTCTCCTTGTGTCCTCAGACTCTCCTTCTGTCCTTAGTCCCTCCTTCTGTCCTTAGACCCTCCTTCTGTCCTTAGTCCCTCCTTCTGTCCTTAGACTCTCCTTCTGTCCTTAGTCCCTCCTTCTGTCCTTAGTCCCTCCTTCTGTCCTTAGTCCCTCCTTCTGTCCTTAGACCCTCCTTCTGTCCTTAGACCCTCCTTCTGTCCTTAGACCCTCCTTCTGTCCTTAGTCCATCCTTCTGTCCTTAGTCCTCCTCTGTCCTTAGTCCCTCCTTCTGTCCTTAGTCCCTCCTTCTGTCCTTAGTCCTCCTTCTGTCCTTAGCCCTCCTTCTGTCCTTAGACCCCTCCTTCTGTCCTTAGTCTCTCCTTCTGTCCTTAGACCCTCCTTCTGTCCTTAGACCCTCCTTCTGTCCTTAGACTCTCCTTCTGTCCTTAGACCCTCCTTCTGTCCTTAGACCCTCCTTCTGTCCTTAGACCCTCCTTCTGTCCTTAGACCCTCCTTCTGTCCTTAGACCCTCCTTCAAAGTAAAACATGAAAGGTTAAAAATGGTCATATAGAAGTTTTCCAACAATGAAACAAATGAGTTAACATGTGCTAAATTAAAATTTGACTTTAAGGAGGCGGGGCTTGTCAATTCTGCAGATTCTAACAGAAAGTCAATTGAGTTTTTTCTCTTTCTAAACCATTTTAGATCAACTGAGACTTTTACAATGAACAAAATGTAAATGACTGATCTACAAATGTGATATTTTATTACTAATACATGGAAATCTCTTTTTTAATAATGCGTCGACGATGATTACTTTACATTTGCCAATAATTAGCTTTTTATTCATGCCTAACTACGCAGAAATTGCTTTAATGATTACTTTAGCATATCAGTTTAATGAAAAGAACGACAATTTAATTATTTTATCACGCTTTTCATTCAATTGAGTCATTCTAAGTAAATAACATCCCACGTTTTTAAATGAGTCCTGCCACTAATGTTCAGAATGAAGTCGCCGCCGATGTAATTGTTGATGTAATTTGATATTTCGCGTGGGTTAAATTGGTTTAGCGCGTCGGAAAGACTCCAGCTGCTCGTGTTAGCCGTCGGTGTGGAAGTTTAATTCCATCGCTTCGTCTCATTACGTTTACGCCAATCACAAATGAGACTCTCCTCCCGGCCAGTTCTCCTTTGGCACGTTACAAGCAAGTTTATTTCTGTTACCGCTTCGTCAGGTGTGTGGAATGTACACACAGTTTTGGCATGTGTGGGAAAAGGGAAAGTGTTTGTGTAAAGACAAGTTGGAAGTTTGCTTTTGCATGTCAGGAAAAAGAAAGTTAAATGTAGCAGCAACTGATGAGCAGCGGCAAGAGATCTGATCTGGTTTAATATCCAACTGACTGTGCACGGAAGTCAGGCTTGTTGGCTTATATTTTCAAAAATACTAACTTTCTTTCGACATGTTGTTTCTTGTATGGTTCATTTCTATGGGGTCTAACATGACTTAATAACATGACTTAATTTTAAGTCTGACTACTTCTTCTCATAAATCCTTCGACACATATCGACATGTGTTCATTCTTGTTAGTAATTGTTGCTTAAAAGACACTTTTTCAACAGCAAAGTGAAACTGGAGAGGACCCAACTTAGCTTAGCCAATCAGAGAGCAGCATTCAGCTCAAGGTGGGAACTCGTTTTGTCACTAGGTGCAGCATTTATCATATACTTTAAAAAAAAAAAAAAAAAAAAAAAAAAAACGCCAAGTTTGCAAATTTATGACCAAAAAAAAAATTGTTACCCAAACTTTTACGAGTAAATCTTAACCTACCCGGGGTCCCAGTCCTAAACTTACCCATTTTAGTCACTTGAAGCTCACCCGTTACACTCAATGTCACCACGTGGCTTCAACCAAACTTTGTGCCTTATTAACATTATGGCTTTTCGTAAATATTGACGAAAAGAAGCGTTGACAACGTGCTTATTGTACGTTTTTCTCTGAAGACTGTTGCCAAAAAGTACATCTATTTGAGTAAATCTGGCTCTGAGAGGTCTGTCATCTGCTAATTTAGCTTTATAGCTGAACATTAGATCAGGGGTCTCCAACCTTTTTTCACCTGCAGACCTACTTTTGCAAAAGAAAATTGGCGGTGAACTACTACTTTTAGCAATGACCAAAAATTTAAGCTAGCTGTGGCACAGTTAAGAGATCTAAACGGAAATTTAAACAATTTAGAAGTGGACACAATTAGGAATCTAAAGATACAAATACAATAAAGAAACAGGCATGTAATAATTAAAATGTGAGTAATAAAGCATAATTTGTATGATTTAAGCTACTTGGGAGATGGTGGTGAGCTGGTAGCTACAGGTTGGAGACCCCTTTATTAGATGAATATAGACCATTTCACCCGCAGTAATGTGAGCTGTACTGCTGCTTTATATTGTTTGGTTCCATCTAATCGTTATAACAGATAACTGTTATATACGTACGATTGTGTGATCATAATTAATTATAACTGAATCATTCCCTGTCCTTTTCGTGTTACTTTCATGTCTTTTTGTGTAATTGATACAGTCGGCAACGCATCATATTTGGAAAGTGTCTTATGTCTCACCAAAATAAAGTATGGGAAGCTAAACTCTTTACCTCTTTTAAGACGTTTTCTGGCAAATTAAAAGTATTTTTAGCACAGTTAATTCAAGTCGGGTTACAACCAGGTTTAAATGAAGGTTACTGAGATGTTGTTGTGTCAGGACAGTAAACAGACAGTTAAAAAGATGCTAATAGATGCCAGGCAGTGCTAGTATCACTTTAGCATTTAGCTCGCAGCTATCGTTAGCATTGTTAGATATATTTACATACTTGGAAGGTTGAATCACTTTATTTATCCCCATGTCTTCATGTCTGTATTTGACACAATATATCTCCTAAAGTCCATGTTTGCTGTTGTAGTTGTTGAGCAGTGACTGATAAAGCTGTTGTTCTGATTCACTCATGTTAACTTTCCCCCTCGGAGGTGTGTTAGTGGGCGTGGCCTTTGATGCCGACTGTGTCTATGGGCCAGTTATGTTCACAAAACAAACAAATGGCTCCAGAGCTCGATTCAATCGAGCCGAGATTGACCTCTCCAAGATGGAAATTAGCTGTAAGCTACAATCTGGTACAAGCATCTCTGCCATTGTGCTTCATGTAATTGTACATTGTCCTTAATAAACATTAGCTTAACCAAACCTGATTTTGACATTTTGAAAAGAATCAGTTTGTTTGTGCATTCACAAGTGCCCAATTGAACCAAACTATCCAGACAAACAATCCTGATCCAAATCAAAAGAGTTTTGCGAATGCACCTTAAGACATGGTGTAGTTGCCATAGACACAGTTGTTAACCCTGGTCGTCTAGTCTACATATTGTAAAATTTGATATATCATTATAGTCTGTTTAGCTTAAATCTTTCCCGTGTTTGTGTCAGGTGTACACTGAATTCCACAAGTGCATTGAACATCAAATGCAAAGGTTTGGGGCATATTTTGTCAGCTTTTGTCGGCTAGCAATAGATAAAAAGCTTTCTTCACTCTGATTCTAATCAACTGAAGTGTTTGGAGATTTGAAAACTCGCCTCATGCTTTTCCTTTCTGATTCAATCTTGCACATATGAAAGGATAGTCGAGAGAATTTACTCAGGGAGAAACGTCGGAATTTTTGTCTGTTCGTAAACGTGTAAATAAGCACCTTACCAAAAAAAAAAATAAAGCGTTCCAGGTTGTTGATTCCAAACCTCTCTATTCTCCCACTCA
Source organism: Mugilogobius chulae (assembly GCA_038363315.1). Classification (NCBI taxonomy): domain Eukaryota; kingdom Metazoa; phylum Chordata; class Actinopteri; order Gobiiformes; family Gobiidae; genus Mugilogobius; species Mugilogobius chulae. Next base: position 20,385,012 of record CM076410.1, read on the forward strand.
ACCTCATTATACGCCTGTGTCCTTAATTAGCTGAGCGCTAATTCCCCCCAGTTTCTCCTGAATAAAACAAAAGGCGCGCTAAAGCACTCGCACGCCGCGCCGTCCGCAGAGAGACCGGGGGTTGGGATTAGGAAAGGCGTTAATTAAAAAAGTTGGAGGTCCGGCCGTGCGAGCTCCCGGTCGCGGTCCTGCTTAAATCGCCGGCTAAAACAGGACTAATCCCCATCAGGGCTGTCCCAGGGCGAACACCCAGCCGTGAAGGAGGCCGACCGGGCAGGAACGGAATAGCAATGACCCCAGAGACCGCCTCTTAAGTCTTCTTTGTCTCACCGAACCCATTCCTCCTCCTCCGATTTTTCCTCACGAGCTAACAAAAGGGTTCTACAGAGAGACAGACGGTTTGTTTGGAAGAGGAAATGGAGGTGTTTCCTTTGCAGCCTTTTCTTTTGTGAGAATAAAGAAAGTGTTTGGAGCGAAAACAATGATTTTGCGAAAGTACAAAGCAGAAAGGTGTCATCAAAACGAGGTTAATCACAAGACTGGCGCGAAGTACATTTTCTACTTGAAGATCCACCACGTCTTTGTCTCTGAGTTATTTTTTTTCCTTTGCTTGTATTTAGCTGAATCTAAAGGTTTCATGTCAATAAAAAGGTGGATTAATGTGTACTATTATTATAATTTTTTTTTTTTTTATGAAGTAGACATTGATCTCATTTGATGTCAACTGTCATATTCAGTCACAGAGTTTGAGGAGCTGTGAATATTGTTTAAAATGCATAGGTCTAAAATAGACTTTGCAAAAACAATATATTAGATTCTGGTAACACTTTAATAATGTCATATACAAGTCATTTACAATGTAGTTATTATTAAGATAACATTATCTAATCATTACTAAATGATCAGCGTATTTCGAATAATAAATAAACATTTACTAAACATTACTAATCATTTACTGGCGGTCCTGTTCTGCAGTGCTGTGCATGTCGTGGTTAGATCATCTACACTTCTGAGGTAAACCAGTGTGGTACAAAGTGAACACCTTCATGGTTCTGGACGTTTTGACATAACAACTCACCATAGGAAATGTTAACAACCAGTTTGGCACATTTAGGCACAATTCTATGTTAAGTTTAGTTTTTTGATACTGGTACTGAGAATCAGATAACACGTATACTGTATCACTGATACATTTTCAGAAAACCTAAATTGTCATCACTTTAGATACTGGACAGAAGCTGATAGCAAATGTTTGCTCATTATTAGTAAATACTAACTAATCATTTAATGATGATCAGGTAATGTTATCTAATGGTAACTAACATTTATAAATGATTTGAACTGGACATTATTATAAAGTGTTACCGAATTTCTAAAAAACTTGCACAAATTATCACACAAATTCTTAGATTTTGATAAGAAAATCAGCATTTTCAGTCCTTACACTATTGGTTGAAGTATTGGTGAAAAGGCTGTATCAGTGCACCTATACCAACTCCCGGTGATCAAAGATGGTGGCATTGTGCGTCAATGGCTTTTGTTCACTGACATTTGTTGCCATTATGGCCATTAGCTTTAGCTACAGGCTAAGGAACATGCGCAGCTGTGTTTCCCCCATAAATCTTTGCACGAGGAGCAGGACGTTCAGATTATTCAGACCAATCAGTGCGGGAGTTACAGAGCGATCACCGGTAGCTGAAGCTAAAACTTAAAAAGACACTAAAGTAACACCATTTGAAATGGAAACAAAAGTTTATAATGTGAAAACGGTAAGAATTGCCTCAAAATCCGACCGTTCTTAAAGCTGCAGATGCTGTTTCTGCTGAACACGAGCAGTTTGTGTTTGCATTGCGCTCTATAGAGAAAGAAAGGCTTTCTAGCCTGTGGAGGGATTTCCCGCTGCAGAACCAACGAAGGGACCACTGGGGCTACAAGCAGCAATATCCTATCCAGACAGTATAAATAGATCCATGATCCTTACTTTGAAATCAGAAACGCCAACATTTTTCATTTGAAAATAAGAAATATGCTGTATGTCTAAAGCTGTCCAACTCACAAACCGTGCATCTTTAAATGCTGCACTAATGTCTGGTTGCAAGTTGCAGGATGTTACTTGCCCAAAATGTAAAACTAGGCAATTGATGAAACTAGGTGAGTCGTTGCTATACCGTCATTTGAACCTAGTGTTAAGTGAAGTCTTTTTTTTTTTTTTTTTTTGAATGAGGAGATGCTGTCATTGGTTGTCTACCTTTTATATAGACCTCCAACTAAAGCAAGAATCCAGACAATCCTTTGGAATCATTCTTATTCTTTTGCCGTTCCTTCTCTTATAATTACTCATTCAAAGCCATGATCACTTTCACTGTTTCTCCCACTAATTCCCTCTCTCTCTCTCTCTCTCTCTCTCATCTCTCTTCCATCAACTTATCTGACGCGAAAACTGTTTTTGATTGAACGCTGCTACTCGCTATCGACAACCACCGGAGAATATACAGCTCGCGCTCCGAAAGCCCCAAAGAGAAAGGCAGACTTTGGACGCAAACGTATGGATCTGTGAGTGGGAGGGAGAGAGAGGGAGGCAGCGGGAACAGCCCAGGGCGGTAGAAAGCTGTAATTGCAGAGTTTTAAAGCCAATATTGAAGTTTGGCGTTGTTTACCTCGACGCGTTCGCACAGGGAGAAAGTAAAGGATTATTCAGGCGGGCTAAAAACAGAGGCAATTTCTGGTTCTAATGGGGAGATATTGGGAAACGGGCTGATTCTGTTCACGGAGTTTTGATTGATGCACTAAAGATCAGATTCTTAGAGTGTTCTTTTGGATTTTAAAGTGTGTGTGTGATTTTTTGTTTTGTTTGTTTTGTTTTGTAGGTTTGCACCAATTAAGTGTCAGGTTGGACAGGAACCAAAAACAAAATCATAGTTGCAAAAGAAAAAAATGACTATATAAACATTATTATAAAGTTGGGGTAACTAACTTAAATTGAATAGTGAAGAGTTTTAGTTCTCATCGGGAGCCAATCGCTGCGCTCTGATTGGCTGTGCTTGGGTGGTCATTTGGAGAGGAACAAAATGTGGTATTTTTTCATTGTAAAAATCACCACTTGATTAAAATATTGTTTTCACCATATGAATTCACTTTGAAATCACCACTTTGTGATATATATTCATAATTCAATAGAAATAGCTAGCTACATAATGTAGCTTTTGGCAAAAAAAAAAAAAAAAAAAAGTAAACGTACATTACCCTCTGTCACTAATCCGATTAAATTCATTAGGTCTTCTGTTATAGTTATATGTTGGTTTTTCTTATGAACAGGCCTCTGTTTGTATCCAGACCTTGACAGTTTCGGCTGCACACTGTAGTCTTCTTCAGAAGTGTCACTTGGTGTTCCTGTGACGTGTCTGCTCAGCTGGTTTATACAGGTTTTGGCGCCATTTTCCTACTTGGGACAGTAGGACGATTGCGCCATCTGCAGTCCGACCTCTTCAGAACTGTGTCCCAGGTGTGAGAGAGTGGACTGGGACAACGCCAGAGTCATAGGCACCGAAAGCAACAAATATCATCGCTGGATCAGGGAGGCCATCGAAATCCGAAAACGCGCCCACCAGACTATAAATCGGACGAGGGGCGTACCAACTCTCTCACACTTGAGACACAGTTCTGAAGAGGTCGGACTGCAGATGGCGCCATCGTCTGCTGTCCCAAGTAGGAAAAACCTATATACAGTAAACCAGCTAACCAGACACGTCACAGGAACACCAAGTGACACTTTTGAAGAAGGCTACAGTGTGCAGCCGAAACTGTCAAGGTATGGATACAAACAGATGCTGTTCATAAGAAAAAAACAACATATAACCCTCTGTCACTGTTGCCGAGTGAAAATCACCTGAAAGCAAACCTGTGTTACTCACTAGTAGATTCAAGACATAATCCTGCAACAGAAAAGGGAACAAAAAAATTGAAAAATGTTATCTGAATGTTGTACCCTTGACATGTGCAGGATCTTTATTTTAAAACTAACACATGGTGAAATCCACCCAAACGACATCCCTTTCAATCGCGGTGAAAATCACCCGAAAGCAAGTCTGTAGGTAAAAGTGAACTTTGGGGAAACATCCACACCTTCATAGATGACAGAAACAATGCTGAAGCTTCCCAGGGACTCATGATGCTGAGAAAAATACAACATATTGAAAATCATGTAAATACATTTGCTCGGATGAAATTCACCCGGCGAAGTGCTCTAGGGTTAAAAATGTCTTCAGTTCATTCAACAATGGCACATTTTTTAGTCAACCTGTGGTCTGAAATGATCTAAACCCAAAACAGAAATTGAAATGCAGCACAAAGGACTAAATGATGAATTCATCAATTCAGCAAATACAAAATGTTATGAAGTATACTGTTTGCAAGCTCCAACCTCTCTTTCAAAGCTGTCTCTCTAAATCCAAACCCTACTTTCTCCTACCTCCTCCCATCATTTTAAAAACCCGTCTATAATTCATGTTTTTCTTCTGTTAGCCCCACGCTAGCCAGCCCTTAACTTGATCAAACAATCTCCCTCGCCCCCGCAACCTCTCACCAAATAAAGCAGAAAATCTCACTTCCCCGGCACTGTATCTCAAACGGAGCTGCCTGTGTACAGAATTCCTGGGCAGGTGGAGAAGGGAGAATCAATATTTCAACGCGAGCACACTTTCAAATCTATAATACATGCTTCTATCTGTTTCTATCAGGGAGACGCGGGAGTTCGCCAACGGCTCCTTGTGCCTGGAGTGCGACAGCCAGTGCGACAAGATGGACGCCGACACCATGACGTGCCTCGGACAGGTAACGTGGAACTGAAATCAGCTAAAAAAAAAAAAGGGTTTCCGAGGCTAAAGCCCGAGAGACGTAGAATATACTGAAGTGTGGATATGGAGAATTCATGACGGAGTTCTTATTGTTTTTTTAATCCAAGACCTATTCACACGGGATTAGTTTGACTTCTAGTTTGTTATGCAATAATTACAGATGTTGTTTGTGTTTCTAATCCTGTGTGAATTGTCTATATTCAAGTAAAAATGTATGTACAAACATTCTGCAAAAACAAGATTTGTGTTTACTGGTAAAATACGTCTGACATACATTATTGATGGACTAATGATCATCAAACAAAGAGCTCACATTCTGCATGAAAATGGGTGGATTTTTAAACTTTTGCTTCTCATAGCAATCTTTCACGCAATCTTAAATATGTTAAACGGCGACCAGCATATTTAAAGTAGCCTAGTAGTTTATTTAACAGTGTTGTTCATCTACACAGCTCTTTTAGCATTTGCCATTCAGTAATTCACCTGGTGGCTTTGTTTTTTGTCTCACATTAAATTATTTTTAGATAGATAGATACTTTATTGATCCCTTGAGGGAAAAATCCATTCTCTGCATTTGACCCATCCTGCAGAGCTGCCGGGTGTCTGCAACAGAACGGCACACAGGGCAGTCTCCATGATGTTGGCTTGGTGTGGAAACTGGAGTGAGAGATATATCACAGTCAGGTCCAGGTGGAGCAGATGACATTCCTCTGCAAAAGCTTTGCGACCAGGGCCGGAGTGGGACTCATTTTCAGCCCGGGAAAATTTTTAACGGAACAGCCCTCTGACAAAAAAATGTAAATATGTATGCGAATATTAATATTATTTTTTACTTTTGAATGGGTTATAGCGCCCCAGCAAAGTCAACTGTATCTTTATTTTCTTAATATAACATGGTTTTGATATAATTCAGGGGGTCTGGGGGTATTCTCCCCCAGGAGAATTTTTAAAAATTCTGTGCAATTTCCTGCATTTTGGTGAGTTTTAGATGTGATATTCTTATTGATATGTGATGTAATTTTACTATGATTAACAATATAATTATTATCAAATTCTAATGTCAATTTAAAATTTTTCATGTTAGATGAGCCCCCCCTTCAAAGGTCCTCTTTTTTTTTTGAACCGGCCCTGCTCTTCCCAGGGCAGACCGTGGAGAGGCACGGAGCCTTTACGCAGCAGTGGGCTGTAGAAACTCTAAAAACAAGACAAACTTGTATGAGGACGTCTGAACTCATGCCTAGTATCACTTTTATATCTCATGTGTCTTGGGACAGTGAATTAAATGCTTCGAAACGTCCCGTCAAATTCCGCGCGCCCGCCCCATTAAAATGAATGGCAATTTTCAGTAAAGGCGAAAACAATCATAACTCCGTGAATCTGAGGTCAATCTTTGTGAAATAAAAAGTGTCTGAAAGCTTGTGAGTAGTAGAGTGTCGCTGTGGACTTCAAAACACTCGCAGGGCTCAGGATTTCTATGTTTTAGCTTCATTAGGCGGGATCAGCCAGGTTACAGCACAGCAGCTTTACGCACATGCGGCTCTCTCTCTCCCTCATGTCGGCGAGAGGGAAAGAGAGAGAATGTGTGGAGGCGCAAATGTTTCTGAATGAGCCAAAGAGCTGATTGGTCAATAGCCGCATGTGGCTCGCAAGCCTCGGGTTCGCCACCCCTGCTCTAGAGCGACTACCCTCGTGCTTTCAGCACGTCTCTGCGTCTTGGTCCAACCGGTGGCCGGTGTGACATGAGCCACACCGGCCCTCAAAGTCCCCCGGCCCTTCGGGAAGTCTCCCGACTCTCCCGATTAGCCACGCCGGGCCATGAAAGTACCAAGTTCCCACATTCCTTTAGCTTCTGTTTAGTCAGAGGAACCACCCTGGCCTCATGTTTGCGTTCACACAGCAACAGCGCTAACACGTTTTAACATTAGCAGCTGTATAATCTGGAACATTTAAATACGTCATTTGTTGGTGTTTTTCCCCCTTCTACATAAAACTATGATGTACAAAAAGAAAACATAACTATTCACTATTATTCCTAATAATAGTTACTAATTACAAATGTAAACATTTATTTTGGGAGCTATAGCGTTTAATGATTTTAAGTATTTTTTTTTTTTCTCTGGGATAAGGAAAGTTTGTCTAAATGTCAGAAAATATAAAACATGTGCCCAAACAAAGTCAGTGTTGCAAATGTGCTTGTGTCACCAAAAGATTCCTGGTCTGGTACCTGCCCCAGAGCTGGAGGTAAAAAAAAATCCCTAAAGTGTGGCCCCTCTGTGTGAACATGGCCAAAATGGGGACTGGAACTTAAAAAAAGTACTAGGAACTGAAGTGGGAAAAGGCCTTATGTTTTGACTGGTTGGACATTTGGACACAAAAAAATGACATGACCATAAAAAGTGCACTAGCTAGAGCAGGATTGTGTATCTTATTTGCAATGAGCCCTTTCAGTTAGTTTCAGTTTGCGCAATATCTGCAACTAGTTCATTCCAATAAAAAAAAAAAAAAAACATATATTACAATATCACAAAAGAGAACATGACAACTAATCACTGCAGCAAGTTCAGAGCTTCATATACCAGTAAGAATTTTTGTTACAATGCTAAATGCTAACAAATAAATCAACTTAAATATAAAGTAGACAATTTGATAAACATGACATGCTTTAGGGCAAACGCTTTTTTGTAAAACAGCTAGTTCAGTTTGTAATTGACCTTTCGCCGAGCCCCGCCCCAAAACGGCTCTTGTCCAATCAAACATCGTAGCAACCGTTGCTATGTAAATATAGTCCGTCAAATCTTGAGCTCCAAGCAAGATGGTGAAGCGATGCGCCTACGGTTTATGTAATCCAGACCGCAGATACCCCGAAATATTGACCGGAGGAGTTGTGTTCTTTCCATTTCCAAAGCCAAAAACAACTGGAGCAGTACCTACAATGGATTGAACAGTGCGGGCGGCTCGGGACAGCTCCTCTACCAGCTACATATGTCTAACAAATGTCTGCTCAAAGGTAAAACTAATGTTTAACTATAGCTATGGACTTACTGTGTTGTTAGATCTAGAGGCAAAAACACAACCAGACTGAAGTTCTACCACGACGAGGATAAAACTGCAGAAGTTACGCTCTAAGCTGCTAAGTTTAGCGAGCCTCTTAGCTTTAGCCAACACTGGTAGGTTTAGCTCACTAACATAGCCTCGTAAATGAACAATATTCTTGCAACAGAGAAAAATAGACCTTAACATATGAAAGTGAACTTACCCGGCAGTGCAAGAGCAGGACAAGGCTGTGCTTGTTGTATTTGTCGGAACGTTAAAATCATGAGTTTCTCTGATTTAGCTTGAGACCAGTAGCATTAGCCTCCATAGGAGTTATGTCCCTCTGTTGTGTATTTTAATGTTTTGAATAAATCGTTCCGCTGCACAGTGAACCCCTTTTGCCTCGATCTAGAGGATATCGCGGAAAAATTGCTTCAAAAAAGTCACAAACGCGAATAGGTGTACTTCTTTCTGTCATTGAAGTCTATGGCACGCTGTCATATTTGACGGACGTAGCAACAGTAACGAAGGGGGGCGGGGCTCGGCGAAAGGTCAATTATTTTGAATTAAAATAAATGTAGATTAGCATTAGCTGCGGAGACAAGCGTCACATTTTATTTGCGTTTCTCTGATTGTAACTTGTGTCCACTTTGAGTGAAATAAATATTTAAACATTTTAGGATGTTTCAGCTAATTCTCCATGGGAACTGAATGGACTGAAAAGGACTATCCACAGGTATTTTCAGACCGGAACTCGACTAACTGGCTTTTGAAAACATCGCTACGCTAAAGAGCAAACTACAAGCCGTTGATGACTTTGTAATTTCCCAAAAACAAACCAAAAGAAAACCTCATGTGCTTCATCTTTATTCTTGTCACGTATGAAAAATATCTGTACCTACATCTCCAACTTCTCACCACCATCTTGCATTATTATTATTATTACTAACCAAACCCACTTCCCGGCCCCTCCGCAGTCCTCTTCGTTAGCTTCAACAACTCTCGTCTCAAATTAAACCCGCTGTACCACTTTCTGCAAGCCTTCTGTACGTGCTCAAGAGCTTCTCCCACTGTTTGTATCATTACCCACGCCGCAAAGAAGTTCAAACAGAGCCAAGACGAACAGCCAAACATAAAAAAGATTTCTCACTCCCAGATATATTCTCCGCGTTCGCAAAGGTGAGCGCTAGGTTAATGGTCGAATGATAAACTGCTGTTGCGATTTTTTTTTTTGGCTTCGAACTCCGCATCCGGATGAGTTTGTGACCTTCCGCAAAAGTCGTACGAGTCTTTTGGAGATTCAGATGTGATGGGAGCAGGCGGAGTTTCCCCGGGATGTGCGAGCGGCCAGACCTTGACCTCGGAAAGGAAAAGGAATGAGAAGAGAGTGTAAAGGAAATGGTAAGTTGAGATGCAGGAAACACTAAAGCACAATATCTGATATGGATTTGTTTTATTGTAAGAATAAGAATGAGCAGGAGAAAGTCCTTCAGGAGGTCAGAGACTAAAAGTATACAAAAGTGGATATGTTTTGGTTAAAGGTGTTTATTTCTATCACATGTATTTGAAAAGATGATCGCTGTGTCAGGTTTTTCCTCCTCTTAACCCATTTTGCACATGAACAAATGAGCAGTGTTAGGAAAAAGGTAATGAAAAAGTAATTTTTTTAAATTCTGGAACTTTTGAATACACTATAGGCGTTTTCCCACATGAAAGTACCAAGAACTAAGTACTAACCTGTTTAGTCAGAGGAACCACGCTGGCCTCATGTTTGCGTTCACACAGCAACAGCGCTAAAACGTTTTAACATTAGCAGCTGTCTAATCTGGAACATTTAAATACGTCATTTGTTGGTGTTTTTGCCCCTTCTACATAAAACTGTGATGTACAAAAACTAAAAACATCAATAAAATCAACAAGAAAACATAACTATTCACTATTATTCCTAATAATATTTATTCATTCATTCATTTTCTACCGCTTAATCCCGTTAGGGTCGCGGGTGACTAGAGCCTATCCCAGTAACTGTGGGCCTTAGGCGGGGAACACCCTGGACAGTGGCCAACTCATCGCAGGGTCAGACAGACAAACATTCACTCTCTCATTCATTCACTAAGGGAAATTTACAGTGATGCCCAATGAACCTAAACATGCATGTCTGGGAGGAAACCGGAGTACCCGGAGAAAACCCACGGTGACACGGGAAGAACATGCAAACTCCACCCAGAGAGATCATGAGATGTTGATATGGTCCGACCCGGGAGTCGAACCCACGACCTCCTTATTGGGAAGCCAGAGCTCTAACCACTCTGCTACCGTGCACCCCTAATAATATTTACTAATTACAAATTTAAACATTTATTTTGGGAGCTATAGCGTTTAATCCTTTTAAGTATTTTTTTTCTCTGCGATAAGGAAAGTTTGTCTAAATGTCAGAAAATATAAAACATGTTTTATATTTATATGTTTTTAAAAAATGTAACAAGCTCCTCTACTTATGTACTGGCACAAGAAAGTAACTTCATTACTTTGGGAGTACTTATTATTGCTAACAGTGATCAAATATAGGTATATATTGATGTTGTATTATTGATCTTTAGACAGAGATAAAGAACAAATGAGCTGCTTAAACAGGCTCAAATCTAAATCTCCACAAAAATCTAAATAATTCCCATTTTATTTACTGTATTTACTTTTAATTTTGTCATCACTATGGCAACAACCCTTGCATTCCATCCTGCTTTGTCTCCATGACAATGTCTTTCCATGTGCTGTAACCAAGCACTTGGAGCTTTGTGACATCACAACCAAGTTTATAAGTCAGAGAAAGTCCACTAGACTCCTCATTCAGACTGAACCTTCACAGAGACAAGACGTGTTTTACAGAGCAGCTACGAAACGAGCTAAACAAGCAGATTTGAACCACACAAGTTCACTCTAGCTACAAATACTTTTATTTAGCTAACTATGTCACGCACACAAGCCATGGCGAGTGCTAACTACTGGCGTAAAAGGATCGACGTCAACTATCAAAACGAGATATCTGAGGCTTTTCAGATCGGATCCCAAAACCACTTTCGTTGCTCGTTTAATCTGATAAACAGAGAGGGCCCTCACAGTGATGGGATCTTCACCTATCGCCTAACAATAGGTGATTTCTCTGGAATAGGCAGGCAAAGACCGTGTATGAAGCCAAAATGCAGGCAGCTCTGCAGATTCTGCCAGACCTGCGGCGTTTTGCTGTAACATCTGAACACGGCAGAGCCAGAAAATACAAATATTATAAAAGATTGCCACGATTTAAACCAGCACAAAACCCAATCGACTGCCTGAACACTCTGCTGTCGAAACTTAGAGGAAAGACAGCAGAGTACACTCTTCTAAACATGGACGTAGACATGCACCCTTTCATCTATATGGTCCAACTGGTGGCAGCAGAAGAAACTGTGGTGGCGATAGGCGAGACCCACAAAGCGGCAAAGAGAAACGCTGCCTCAAAAATGCTGAATATCTTTGGCTACAACTATCCCGTTTTCGAGCCAACGCCAAAGCAAAGAGTTGTGCCACAAGATGTTCAGCCAGCAGCAGAGACGGAGAAGGTTGTGGATGAGGTTCCAACTGTCCCAACAGAGATCAACACAAAAACCGAAAGGAAACCAGCGGCAGATACTCAGAATGTGGTGGTCGAGGTTCCAACTGTTCAAACAGAGACCCTCACACAGATCGGAGAGGAACCAGCAGCAAAGATGAGAATGTTGTGGATGAAGTTACATCTATTCAAACAGAGATCCTCGCACAAACCGAAGCAGAACCAGCAGCAGAGATGGAGAATGTTGTGGATGAAATTACAACTGTTCCAGCAGAGATCATCACACAAACTGAAAAGGAACCACCAGCAGAGGAGCCCAATCTGCTGCCTGAGGGCCGCACATCGCCACAAGACAGTCCAGCTTCTACAGCTCCTCAAGTTGATACAACCCATTTACCAGTCGACTTGTTAGAGTTGTTGCCTCCAGATGTCCTGCCCATGTTGGTCGCAATGGGGGTGGTACAGAGCAGCAACGTCCAACTGTGTGAGCCAACACCTTCGGAAACTGTAGAGGACTTAGCCAAAGATGTAACCACAACAAGCCAGGACAGTTCAGTGGACGGCCAACTTGAGAGTCCACATAAGGATGAAAATAACACAGATGAGAATGCCAAGGGAGATCCATTAGACTCCCAAAAATTAGTTGAGGAAGTCCTGGACAAAATTGTGGAAACAGATAAAAATATCGACCAGGACCTTATACCAGAACCTCAAACCCCAGACTGTGAGGTTACACCAGACTTAAGCAGAACAAACCAGCAAAGTTTAGTGAACGGCCAACACGAGAGTCCACATAAGGATGAGAGTGACAAGGGGGATCCATCAGAATCCCCAAAAATAGTCGAGGAAGTTCTCGATGAAATTGTGCAAACCCTCACAGATCAAATCTTCAACCAGGACAACATAACAGATCCCCTAAAAACAGACTGCGAGGTTACACCAGACTCAACCAGAACACACCAAGAAAGTTCTGTTGAGAATTTAAATAGTAACAAAAATAGTGAAATTAAGGTTTCTGAGGCAGATGCATCAGAATCCCAGAAAATAGTAGAGACGGTCCTGGATGAAATCATCCAAACTCTTTACGCAAACCGTAGCTGGGACATTGAAACATTGGCACCTCAAGAACCAGAACCAGTAGAAAATGTACCAGACACTTTCCTGGATACATCTTCCCAAAACGACCAGCTCCACATCGAGGAAGAGGTTCAAACTCTTCCAGATCTGGAACAAACACCACCTGACGTGACTGAAATCCAAGACAATCAACACTTCGAGACGCCATTGACCAGTCAACAGAAGAATGATGAGGAGGAAGAAGAGAAGGAGGAGAATGTGGAGGAGGAGGGAGAGGAGAAGGAGAAGAAGGAGAAGGAAGAGGAGATCAAAGTCAACCTGCAGGTGCTGCCTTCTGAAGTCCTGTCACAGTTGATCTTCATGGGGGTGATTACCCAAAACGATGGCATTGTAGAGTGGGTTCAACCCAAGTCTACCACCACATGTCAAGAGGAGCCTGAAGAAGTCCGCAGCCCTCTTCAAAGCGAAAAAGATCCGACCATCGTTGTACCAGCGGCTGTTAAGAGCGCTGATGAAAACGCCACCGACCAGACAGTAGGAGAAGCTGAGTCCCAAGAGGAAGTCAGTCCTGCGTCTGCTACAACTCCTCCAGAGACAAACACCAGCACAACTCCTCCAGAGACAAACACCAGCACAACTCTTCCAGAAGAAATGTCTCTCATCCTAATCCGAGCTTTTCTTAAAAAAATCTTTAAAAAGGCTGGATTAGATGACTGCTATGAACGCAGCCTTTGCACTGTGAGACTTCACGCCAAAATCTACAAACATCTTACTGTTGATGGCCAATGGAAAGTCTCGACCAAAAACGTTGAAAAAATAGGCAAAGCAGCAGCCAAACGTTTGATAGAAGACTATGGCTCCGCTGATGCTCTCCTGAAAGCTCTTCAGGAAGCACAAGATCCAGCGTTGGAAGCAGCTGTTGTGGAACATCTCAACACTGAGCTGAGAGCCTTCCAGACCAGACCCAAATCTGCCGTTTTAAGGTTCTTCTCCAGAGTGAGGAGGGCCTTCACCTGTTGTTAAGCACCAAACCCAACCCAGTTTTACCAACGACCAAAACAACTCCTCTGGGTTAAAAATAAATACACATTTTAGCATTCCAAAAAGTCTTTACCATGTGTTTCATTTTTGCTATGTGACTTATTTAGACTGTTTGCTGCATTCCTGTTTTTCACTATCACCACAGTTTTCTCTAATATGAGTTTAATTTTATGTGTTTTAAGCTCTTTGCACAACTTTTCAAAAGCCTAAGCAAGTGCTGATGTCATGGCTTCGAAAAGCTAACAAGTAGTCATGCTAACATGATGAAAACAGGTCAATTAAAGCTATAGTTTTGGTTACCAAGACAGTTCAGGGAAAAATGGTAAAAAAAAATCATCTTGTAGTTGCCATAGTAATTATCAGAGAGGACAACATACACACCTACATGAAAGACAAGATTGTTGTCTTCAAAACGATACCAAACATAACAGTTTAAATGACATGCAGTTTGTAAATTTCAAGGGTTGATATTCATGTTGTCGCTGAAACTCAAAAATGTCTATCATGGAAAAATATAAAGCTTAGATTTTGACCTTTCCAAAAATGTATGGTAGCCCTCGTTACCTTTGGTGAACCTCGTTTTCGGTCTGGCCCATGGACTATTAATGATAAAATGCAAAAACCGCAGACTTAGGAATGAAGAGAAAAACAAGAAGTATTAAGAAGGTTTGTCTTGTCTCCAAACCACTCATTTGATCACTTTGAGAGTGGTTTTCCCACAGAGGAAAAGTGGCCGGCCTATCTCTAATGCGAAGGTACTTTACGGTACTATACTCTTTTATATAATGTGTTAATTTTGGACTCATTTATGGTAAAAGACTGACTGGCTGTACATCTTTTTAGTGGGATACAACTGTTTTGAACATCTGCAGTTATTTTTAATAGCTAAAATGTAGTGTTTAATTCCTCTTTAATTCTCTGTCCTGATTGGCTGACAGCCCAGAACATATCAAAGATTCAAAGACATAAGCATAGACAACTGCACCAAGTTGATTTCCCATTAAACCCTCTTTTTTTTTTTTTAATAACTGTCGAAACTTTGACAGTGAAACTCTGGGATAGGCGCGCGGCATGCTAACAGTGTATCTGCATAGGCTCATGTTTCCTCAGTGCCAGCGCTAACGATGCCAGCTCATGCAGCGGTCCAGCCTGGGCACTTAGCGGTCAGTGGAAAAGGAAAACAGATGGTCGGACAAACTGTTTGCTAATTATAGAGTCGGAGCATTAGTCTCTTAAATGAATGATGTGGATTGTTGTTGCGTTAAAGTGGAGGACGCGCAAAGCTAATACACACAAAGTTATGGTTTAATCTGAAAAGAGATGGGTTTAAAAGCAGTTTTTTGAGCTACATCACAGTGGTACTTTTCTACAATTCCCCCAAAGAAAATCAAATCCTTGTATCTTTCTATGAGAGACACAGCGAGTTGAACTTAGTCAGTGCTAAAGTTTATTCTGGAATCCAAAGTGCTAAAGTAGTGCTTCTCTCCGATGTATGGCTCAAGACTTTGGCCTCATGTCCAAGTCAAGTCCTAAGTCAAGTCTTTTCAATGATTTATATCAACTTACAGAATACATTTCTACAGTTTCTTTGATTTTCATGAATTGAAATGTAATTGAAAGAAGTGAGAAAAACCATGTTGCAGTTTGTTAATGTAAAAATGTTTGGTTGTTTTTTTGTGGAGGATTATTAAAGTGCGTACGACAGGTTGAGTACATTTTTGGTAAAATATAGCAAACATGATTATGATTAAGATTTGACTAAACATTTAGCTTGTTTTTACCCAATTTGGTTGCTTTTAGGAAGTTTATTCTTTTTTTTTTTTTTTTTTTTTATGTATTTATTTGATAGGGACAATGCACATTAATGAACATTTGTATAAACAAATGTAAATATGCCGGATTGTAAATATGCCGTAAATAAGCCGTAAATATGCCGGATTGTGACCTGCCTAGTCCTAGGCAATAAACAATTACAAAACAAAACAATTATACAATACATGAAAAATCTAAAAGTAAATAACATGTTATGTCTAATGATCACATGACTGGTGTGATTTCAGCCAGAGCTTAAGCTGGATTTTACAATTGGATAGTGTGGAGCACTCTCTTATTTGAAGAGGAATACTGATCCAGACTTTACTCTCCTTCACAGAGAGAGCGTTTTGTCCAAAGGCAGTTTTTCTGTCGGGCACCTCACAGTCTCCTCTGGAAGAGGCCCTGGTCCTCATGCTACTATAGCTTTTGTTTTGAAAAATACTGACATGGGAGGCGGGGCTAATTATGTAGTACTTTATAGATAAAGCATATTTAAAATGCTTAAAATGTTCAAAGCTAAAAAGATTATGTTTTTTTAAAATATTACAAACATGGAATGAAAGGGGTTTTCTGTCAAAGACCTTTAGAGATTTTTTGTAAAGTGATTCCATTATTTAAATGTACTTGCTGTAGTTAAAGACCAACTTGTGATACAATTTTCAATGTGAGATAATATCATTGTGTGGAAAACACTCTGGCTGCATCACCAGTTATAAATGGCCTGATTTGCCTAAAATTTTGAATATTAAATATTACTGTATTGGCAATTTTTTTCACATGATTCTTAAAGCCTAAATTGGAGTCAAGTGTGACACCCAAGTACTTAATTCTGTCACAAGTTGCAATTCTTCGCCTTTCGAAAATACTCCTGAATGTTTTAAATCTTGTGGTTACTTTGTAAACATCATACAGATTTGTGTTTAGCATCAAACAGGATTTAAACAACCATTCATTTACAGACTCCATTGCTGTGGTTAAGATGGAAGATGCCTCGTTTTATTCTTGTCTTTTGTCCAGTAAATATGACATAAGTGGTGGGGAATCTACAAATGTTACCTAGCAACCACATTGTAAATCTGGGCCCAAATCAACATAACTAACCCAGAAGTGACAACGTGACAAAGTATTATAACTTATAAGTTCTTTCTGATCTGTTCTGAGAGAATGTAGCCTAAAATAGAAAGGCTATTGGCAAATAATTTAGCTCAAAGTAAAACGTAATGTCTTCACATAAGAGTAAAACAGTTCGAATCGAGGAAAAAAATCTCTCTAAATAGATTTCAAATGCGTCAATACTTCTTAAAGTAAGATTAAAATCCTAGAATCAATCAGTTTGAACTTCTCTTGAAATTCCAAGTCAAGTCCCAAGGCTTTGTCCAGTTTACAAATCAAGTCTTAAGTCATTGAAATAGTGACTCAAGTCTCACTCAATCCAAGTCCGCGCCTTGCTCAGTTGTTTGTAGGTCTGGCAGATTAGGCACAGCCAGAGCATGCCAATTACCATGTTAACCACACATTTGTAGTCGTCGAAAATAAAAATAAATGATAGCTTGAGTTCAAATTCTAACCTGCACCCCAGCCTGTAATAGAAAAAAAATAGAAAACCTCTGAACT
Organism: Mugilogobius chulae; assembly: GCA_038363315.1. Lineage (NCBI taxonomy): Eukaryota > Metazoa > Chordata > Actinopteri > Gobiiformes > Gobiidae > Mugilogobius > Mugilogobius chulae. The sequence goes on from CM076410.1 coordinate 20,402,034, forward strand.
TCTCTGATCAGCGTGGACTGGACATGCACACAGTCTCAGGAATACAGCACGCTCAACACACTTCATCGGTTCTCAATGAGGAATAGTCCACAGTGCCCGTCTAAAGTAAGATGATTTATTACAACAACATGAATGCATGTTATTTCGGTTTGTTAGCCTAACTTACCTGAGCTGCTGCAGCGTAATGTGGCTCTCGTCATGTTGTTGTGATCGTCGATCCAAATCCATCCACAACATAAGATTTCTTGAAACAGCTGAAGACTCTCTCTTTGAATCCATTTACAATCATCCGAACATTGCAGCTTTCTGTCCCCTGCTCTGTCCAAACTTTTCCCCTAGCATTCATCTTCTCCACTTTATTAATCGTAATTTGATATATTTTTAGTGTAAAAAAACGACCATTTCATTTGAAAAAGATCCGTAAAGAATAGTAATAATAATTTAGTTCAAATGTGAAGGTAAATACGCCGCAGAGTCATTATTAATTTATTTATAAACCGTTCACAGATTGAAAAAAACAGACAGACACATTCACACGGCTTTAGAATCACATGAGGACTAAAGAGTTTGGAGAATTACAGGAGGTAACATTGGGGGGAACCAGAATTATTACAATTTACATGAGGTCCTGAGGTAATATTAGGCCGTGTGAATAGGACACAAAACAGCTAAGTAATAAGTGCAAAGTACCAAGTAGGTTAACTTGACAATATCTGTGCTTGAAGGAAGCTAATTTTACAACATCTACTGCAGGCTATTCAATTATATTTTCAAGGCCAGATTTTTTAAAGCACTATGGTCTGTGAGCCGAACAACAGACCTGCCCAAGCACTTGTGTTTAGTCAATTGAAAATAAGTCTAAATTGTAATTTCCTGGTGGATTTTAGAGGAATTTTTCTGTTTTTTTACAGGTGCTGTTCTTGGCTATAATATATGATGTTACTATTATTACTTGTTGGATTTGGACAAAGAATCCACTTTTAATGTGAATAAATCGACAGAAAGCCTGATGGTCCATGTTAGAGACAGAAGCCACTTATCAGATACATGTTTAAGAAACATCACTATGGAAATGTTCCTAGATTTTTTTTATTGACTGAAATCCGTCACAGTGACTGACAACTTCAAGCCCTGACCTAGAGTTAATCCAACTCTATGACTCTAGGTCTACATTTGTGCTACTTCAAGGGTGAACCACAGTTTGGAACAGGAGTAGAGCACACTTTGTGAACCAAAACAAACTGAACAAAACAAAACAAATATCAGTGGCATTTTAGCTGCTTAAGTTGATTTAAAAGTACTGCAGGCTACTAAATACCAGATCTAACCAAGAAATGTGACCCAGTCCCTGGCCCACTTTACTATGATGGGCCAGTTTATTGCTTAGCATTATGTTGCTGTAAATCCACCACTGTTCACTGTAAATCAGATACAGAGTGTTTCCCAGGCTTCTTTACAATGTGGCCCAGTTCACGGCCCGTTATAGCATGTGGGGCCACATCATATTGCTTAGTGGGCCGCATTTGGCCCGCGGGCCGCTATTTGAATAGCCGTGATCTACTGGCTGAAATAAGAAGAAACAATCAAATTGATCTTGTCTAAGACTCTAATGCTGCAGACATGATCCAAACAAGTCAGTATGATTCATGAAACAGAGCAGAAGTCTTCACAGATCTACTTATAATATCACAGATCAGGGACATTCAGAACAGTGTTTTCTGAGGAACTGGGTAAAAAGCTAAAGAAAGTCTATTTTGCATGATAAGTGTCTTTATAAGTCAAATTTCTCTTCCTCCAGACTTCCTTGTTCATCTCTCCGTTTGACTCCAAACATCTCCCAAACACTCGTCATCTCATCCCATTCTCCCTCCGTCCTCCCTCTCTCCTCTCTCCCTCTCTCCTCTCTCTCTCTCTGACCAGACCCATTGCGTATGCGTTTCGCCGATTCTCCAAACGCGCAGCCTCGAATACGCTCGGCTCAATTTGCGCGGACGCGTGGCAAATGAGCCGACGGGATTCATGCGGCGCCCCACGCTTGCATTAGGCTCAGCGGGACGCGCACAAATTGACGGAATCGGCGGGTTTGAATGTAATCTGGACAATTCTCCGACCCCCGCCAAGACTGCAGAGCCACTTCTCCCGCCGAGCCCAGGTTTTATTCCTGTATTTTTGACTCACCTTTGCCGTCACGTTGGCCTACTTTTGCAAAATGCTGGGTTTTTCAGTTTAGTTCGGAGATTTGGTTTGAAAAAAGTTTGGGTTTTGTGAATGAACCTGATTGGGGTTTATGGAATGGTTCTGAATCTGAAATCTTAAAGTTCATATGACAAGTATTGCTTTTTTTCTTTGTTGTGATTGTTCTTGTTGTAAATAGGTTTCATAGTTTTGCAGCAGTTAAGCAAATTCTGAAGAAATTAACAAATACAAGTTGTCATTTATGGTGGTACAAATGTACAATATGGATGCGAGGTAACAGTTGTGGATATAGCCACGTTTCCATTGGCCCGGGTCCCCCAGACCGGTTTGGGCCGCTTACGTTAATGATGGTGAGCGTTTCCACTGCAGGTCCAGGCTCCAGAGGGTCTGTTACGTGAGCAGCTGATGTCACTCATACATTACAAATACTTTCTTAAATAAATAAAAAAGAAAATGTAGTTGTTGTAAATGTTGTTGAATGCTTCAAGGCTGGATTATGTTGGACACATTACACACAGAATTTACAATTTTTTACAGTGTTTTCCTCGACAAACAGGAAACAGCTGATGTTAATGCGCTAGCTTTGCTTTGCTACGTCTATCGCAGAAACAAATAAAGTTTTCATCGGTGGAAAAGCGGTGGTTTGACAGGGGATCAAGTCTGCGTTTGGTGAGGAACATTATTTCATGTTTCTGTCTGTTTTTTTCCGTCTGGTTTTGGCCTGAGCCTGTGTCTTCTCTTGTCCGATCATCGAGCCTAAAGGGGGGACCGCTGTAAGATCTGCTCCAGGGTAAAGGCAGGGCCAAAAGCGGCTCGCTTTGGACCCAGCAAACAGGGCGGAACGGGTCACTTTGCGCAGTGAAAACAGCACAGGACCGTACCGTACCGGGCCTAGGCAGGGCTTATGTCTTATCTGCTAGAAAAAAGACATTTATGAACCTCATTAATTAAAATATTTACATTACATTAATTTTGTTTATCAAGGAATTAAAATGATTTAGATTTTGAATTTCTATTTTAACCTATAGAAACTAGCATCCAATACAAATTAAAAAAGAAGCTGGACTTTTACTACAATTAGTTTTGAAATAATTAGATAATTTAACTTCTGTGTATTTGTTTTTTTAATAAAGACCATGTTTGAACTAAAAAAAAAAAAAAAAAAATGCTTGGTAACATTTATAAGGGACATGAATATCAGCACAAATTAATGAACTTGAAGTCATAGTGAATGTATGTATTAGGTCACCATTAGTCATCAAGAACTATCATGAGTTCAACATGAATTATCATGAATTCAATTGGTTTCATGAATGAATTGGTCCATGAATTACACCTATAATCATCTAATGCATGGTTCCATGATCCAAATCTAGTCATAGAATTTCAATGTATTTTTTATTTATGGCTTTTACATTTCAAAGTCATATAAAAACAGAATACATTTATTCTGTTTTGGGGGGATTTGTGGTCACATGTTTGTTTGTTTGTTTTTTGTTTGTTTTTTTTTTTTTTTTTTTGATAATGTAGAAGCCAGGGGTCTGCAATGCCCATTCATAGCTAATTAAGTCAAAAAGAGCCATTTATTAATGAAAAAATAATAATAATTTTGTGGAAATTCACTTATTGTCATCAAGTTTTACAACATTTAAACCTATTGGGAAATGCTTGAGCAAAAAATCTGTCACTTCTAAATATGGTACATTTTAGTTGCATATTTGATCATAGCCCATTTCCTCGGATCAATTAAGTATAACATCTATTTTTGCATTTTTTTTTTTTTAATGCATAGAACAGAATTAGGGGGTTGAAATACTGTACACAGATTATAATATACATAATATAATTTTTTTTTTTTTTTTTCAAACTTTTTTGTAATTTTTCATTCTCAAATCAGACTGCAAAGAGCCACACTAGTGTCCTTAAGAGCCGCATGTGGCTCTTGAGCCACAGGTTGCAAACTCGATCTCACAAGAAAGTGTACATTTACCACGACATCACAGGCCATGTAAATTGTGTTTGATTAACACGAGTTCACAGCTGTTTTGTGTAATTATAGTACGCGTCACAATCCCAGTTCATTTCAATGGTGGTTGTAAAGACGTGTTCTTATTTCTGAATATTAACCAAATTCTAATTTTAACCTGCCCCAAGTCTCAGACCTAATCTTACCCATTTTAGTAACATGAAGCCTAAACTTACCCGTTTCACTGAAGAAAACGTCCCCACGTGACTTCAATCAAAACTTGTGTTTTTATGCTGTGAAATCTCATATTGTGCAAACACAAGCAGCACGCAAAAAAAGGTCTGAAATTGTGCTCATAATACGCTGTTTTTGTGTTTCTTGTAAGACTGTGTTGTATAAATCAATGCATTAAATAAATAAACACAACTGCAAACCACTGATCTAACCAACACAGTCTCACTAGATGACGTACTTTTACCACGACACAAAAACAGCGTATTTGACCACGACTTCAAGCTATTTTTAGTACTTATGTTACACCGTGCATTTAGCACGATATGAAAAGAGTAAAATGACACGAGATTTCACAGCGTCAAAATAGGACAAGTTTTGGTCTGTCCACGTGAGGACGTTTTCTTCAAGTGAGCATCAAGTTAATAAATGTAAAGTTAGGTCTGGGGCTTGGGGCAGGTTAAGATTAGAATCAGGATTTCATTAATATTCATAAATAAGAACACGTCTTAACAACCACCATTGAAATGAACTGGGACTGTGACGCGTACTATAATTACACAAAACAGCTGTGAACTCGTGCTAATCATACCTCATTTACATGTTGTGTAATGTCGTGGTAAATGTACGCTTTCTTGTGAGATCGGGCTCATCTAACAAATTATGCTCGAAAATGTTTAAACCAAAAATAGTATTTCATCCTTGACTTTTGAAAGTCCTGCATGAACATCATGAGTCATCATGAATTTCTTGCATCAAAGACTCAAACATAACATAATCTGACTTTATGTTCAAACTAAGTCGTGAGGAACATAATAATGAACTCATGATGACCCTTCGTGCTGCATTTGAGCTTCTAGTTTTGCTTTTTAAACACAAATTCAAGGTGATATTTTTACTATGACATGTTCTTTTTACATGGCCAACTTCCTCGTCCATTGTGTGTGACAGTCGTCCTCGTGTCTCCTCAGGGCCCGGACCAGTGTGTCAAATGTCTGCACTTCAAAGACGGACCGAACTGCGTGGAGAAGTGTCCCGACGGTGTCCAGGGAGCGCACGGGTTTATCTTCAAATACGCCAAGGCCAACAACGAGTGTCACCCGTGTCACGCCAACTGTACCCAAGGGTGAGTCCGCAAAGTACCAGGACCAGAGCCAATCCGTTATCCAATCAGAACAGATCAGGTTATAGCTATAGAGCAGAGGCATTGTAAGATACTGTTTATCCTGGAGAATCTAAATAAGTGGTAAAACTGCACTGTAAAAAATCATATGGTCAATGAGATAAATGAACTTCAATTTTTGGACTTAACTTAACACTGTGAGTCAAAGTTTTTAAACTTAGAGTTTTAAGTTATGAGAGGGAGAGAGAGAGAGAGGAGAAAGGGAGAGAGAGAATAAAAAAGAGAGCGAGAGTGACAGAGAGAAGAAGAAGAAAAAGAGGAGAGAGGGGAGAAAGGAGAGAGTGAGAGAGAAGAAAAAACAAGAGAGAGAGAGAGAGACAGAGACAAAAAAGGAGGGAGGGGAAAAAGGAGAAATAGAAGAAGGAGAGAGGGAGAGAGAAGAAAAAGAAGAGAGAGAGTTAGAGAGAAAAGAGAGTGAGAGAGGAGACAGAAGGAAAAAAGAAGAGAGAGGAGTGAGAGAAAAAATTAGAGAGAAAAAATAAGAAATAGACGAAAGGAGAAAGGGAGAGAGAGAAGAAAAAGAAGAGAGAGGGGAGAAAGGAGAGAGAGAGAGCGAGAGAAGAGAGAGAAGAGGAGAGAGGGAAAAAAGGAGAAATAGAAGAAAGGAGAGAGGGAAAAGAAGAAGAAAGAAGAGAGAGAGGAGACAGAGACAAAAAAGGAGGGAGGGGGAAAAAAGGAGAGAGAAAAAAGTGAGAGGAGAGAGAGAGAAGAAAGGAAAGAGAGAGGAAGAGAGAACTTACATTTTTAAGTTGAACTGCCTTATATTTTTTACAGTGTGGTAAATATTGTGCAATTTTTCAAACTACTAACACAGAACCTGGAGTGAAGAGAATTGCTACTTTGAGTTAATTTCAGGAACTATGGTTACTGGCAACAACAGAATAAGAACTATATATAACTATATATGTTGATAACATCTGAAGTAAACCATATCTCCAGAGGCATAACATGTACATTGAGGCAAAGATGTATTTGATAGAAGAACCTGTTTGATGATCCATGAGCTGCTTAAACACACCTGTCCACCCCAAACAGTCAGTGAGACTCTTACTAGTCACATGGTCAAGACCAAAGAGCTGATCAAAGACACAGAGATAACATGTAGACCTCCACAAGGCTGGAATAGGTTACTGGCAGCTTGGTGACAAAAATCCACAGTTTTAGCAATTAAACCTCTGGGCGCCACCGTTGCAATATTGCAACACGTAACTTAACCGGAGAAAACGGCCTCTCTCTCTTGTTAAAATCAAAACACTGTTTCTACATGCTTTCACTAGATGGCCGACACCCAGTGCTTTCATTTAAGCCCAAAATTACCATAGGTTCCTAATGGACAAAACAGAAAGAGGGCGGGTCAAAGACGCTGCTTTTTTAAGTGAGTAGTGAGTGAGGCCTCGCCTCGCTGCTTGTCTGACTTTCTGCGATGCGAATCTGGCGAAATGATTACGTTCTCAGACGATGAGAGCGGGAGTGATAGTGAGAATGGGTGCGCTGATCTCAGCTGCAGTAGTCCCGCGGCAGCCGCTCCAAGCGCTCCTCTTGGCGTGACAAACAACAGCGCGGACTGCCTCGAAACAAACTTTTCCTGTTACAAAACACGTACATGGGGCAGGGATAGTATGTAGGTTCTAGGAAGAGGAGGAGGGTGGTTACAGAGGTAAACACCACCAATGCGCGCGTCGAACTTCCCCCCGGCATCAGTGTGTGGGAGGCGGGGGAGAGCGGCAGGACGCACCGCGGAGGTTAGCAGGGTGAGGAGGCGGCGAGGGAGTTTACTCTTATTGGTACTATTTCTAATTCATTTTTCCTCTAAAAAAATGAAAAAATTAAATAATAAAACATGTATATCTCTGTGTTTTACTGTCAAAAAACAATCTTATTCAATAATAAGGGCTTAACATAATTAATATTCTACATATATACAATATATTGCCACATTTATATTATATATATATATATTATACTGTATATACTACAGCTTTTTGAAAGTTGGATAGTAAAAACAGCATTTCCACTGAAAAAAACCTTGGCGCCCAAAGGGTTAACATAAAATGGAGAAAGTTAAACACTACTGTCAATCTCTCTCGGACTGGGGCTCCATGCAACTCATTGATCCTGAAGAGGGTGATTAGACAGCCCATAATTACAAAACTAGAGAGTTTTTTGTTTGTTTTTTACTTTGCACCCGCAGTTTAGCTCCTGGCTTGATAAATCGGCCCTCAGGCGTCATGGTTTAAAATCATGCATGTCATGGAAGGTTCCAGTGCTTAAACCACCACATGTCCAGACCCACTTGACGTTTGCCAATCAGCTCTTCATTTATACAAGCATACTTTACAACACAAAAAGTGACCAAAGTGCTTCTCAAGAAAATGCAAAGTACATAAACCAAGACATAAAATCAATATACAACAACATATACAAAAGAGACGTGTTACTACATTACTGAATATTAAAAGCCATCCTGAACAAAATGCCAGTCTGTGATGGTGCAGATATCAGAGGGGAGTTTGTTCCAGAGTCTGGGACCAACAACAGAGAAAGCCCGGTCACCCCAGTGTTTCAGCCTCAAGCAGGAGCTCGTTTGTTGATCTTAAAGCCTGACTAGGACTTTGAACTTTCAAAAGTTCAGTCTGGTATGAAGGCTCGAAGCTGTTAGGAGCCATAAAAACAACAATTCTAATTTAAAATCAATTCAAAAGAAACTGAAAGCTAAGTAAGCTCAGAAAGGACCAGGGTCATGTGCTGAGTTGAAGGCGACTCAGGGCAGACTGTGAAACACCCACATAAAGTGCACTGCAGTAGTCTTTTATAGAGGTAATGACCACTTGGATGATCCATGTGGTCAGATGAGAACACAATAGACATTTTTGCTCTTAATTCCACTTGCCATGTTGGAGGAAGAAGAATGATCCATCCAGTGAGCATGGGAGTCATGCTCTGGGTGTTTTTCTGCACAGAAAACAGGACGGCTGCACTGCATTAAAGAGAAGCTAAACAAGGCTATGTATTGTGAGATCTTGGTGAACAACCTCCTTCTCTCAGTCAGAGCACTGAAGATGCATCATCGCTCGATCTTCCAACAATGACAATGACCTGAAGTGCACACAACCAAGCTCACCAAGAAATGGCGCTGTCAGAAGTACATTAAGGTTTTGAAGTGGCCTAGACAGTCTCTCTAGACACAAACCCAATAAACCCATTTACTGTTAGTAAATAAAGATGGCTGCGCACGCTAACTGGTGCCCTGAGTGGTGCCCAGTCTCAGGCTTTTCAAGCTACGCAGGTGCATTTTCATTAAAACATCGCAAAACTCTCTTTAAAAAACTCAATTTAACGAACAGCAAGCAACTCCTGATCTATGTACAGTTAGCTACTGAAGGTTAGCATGACGTTAGTAAGTGTCCCGTTATTCAGTGGCCTGATATTTACTGATATTTGATGGAAAAACTCATGTGCACAAGAGAAAAGCTTTGAGCTACAAATCCCTTGATGAGTTTGACGACGTAATTTGCAGAAAAGCACAGGAGGTGAGTTACCGTGACATTGCTTTAGATTTTTGTGCATGTTGTGTTAATTAATTATCAATTATCAGTGGAGAATTAGACTCACTAGAACTAGACCCCATGTGGCATTATTTTGTGCTGATTTCTACAGAAGATTATTGTATAAAAGACTCCAATGATATACTTACATGACTCTGAGGCGATGTATTTGTTTTGATAGTGATCCCTTCTTTTTTCTATAGATTTTAGCGGGAAGCTAGTTAGCTCGAAAAAATCACGAGATATAAAATGTGTCACTGGTGCAAACCCATGGAACACATTAGGAATGGTCAGAGCTTCGTTTGAAGTCATTGTTAAGTTTTCTAACTGTTTAATACCGTTAGTACAGCTTACTTGTTTTGTATAGAAACTTATGGAGAAACTCTGCAGAGGCACCAGTGTGGCTCCGCCCCCAAAATGATGTAAGCTCTGAACGGGTCTATAGAAAATCTTTGGAAGGAGTTCAAACTCTGTGTTTCTCAACCACAGTCCAAAAATCTGTCCGACCTAGAGAAGATCTGTGTGGAGAAATAGCCACAATCCCTCCTGCAGTGTGAGCCAACATGTTGAAGAACTACAAGAAACCTTTGACCTCTGGATTGCAAACGAATGTCCCAAATATTAACATTGATTTTCTCAGGTGTTAAACTACGTCTTTTCAACAGTAACATACAAATAAATCATTTACAAAAAAACATACAATGTGCTTTCAGGATATTTTTTCCTCTCTCACTGTTGGACTTTCGCTGTACGTGTTGAATTTTTTTAAAGTCTTGTACACGTTTCAAGAAAATTCCTCGGACTAAATGACTTTACACAGGTGGAAAAGATAAGCACGGCTCTTTGGTGAATGACATTTGTCTGGCACACTTGTAACAGAGTGGAAACCCTCCATTACGTCCCCCGTGTTGGAAATGTCACTGCCCGTGTGACTCCTCCGAAGCAGATGAAGGAGGAAGGCGTCTGGGGAGGTGAACGCTGTTGACCCCGCAGAAGGTAGTGAAGACAGAGCGGAGCAGATGAAGCGCGCTGGAAAAGGTGTCAGAGTAGTGCTTTAAACAGGCTCGCGGAGGGCAATGGGACCTGAGCAGAGGGTAAACGGAGATGGAATGAGAATGTATGGGGTAAAACAGGAAAGAAGGAAAAGAGCTGGCTTTTATGAAGAAAAATCTCGCAGATGTCCGAACCAAACTCGCCGTGCAGTCAGTGTACGGAGGCATCGAGTCTTGACCTACAGGGGTTATAAGCACTCACACCTCCACAAGTGAACCTGGTCAGTGACGTCATCCCTTGGAGCTGTTCGTTCACATGTCTCATTAAAGGCACTGCACAAGCGATGAGGTGCTAATGATGTAGAGTAAAATAAGTCTTTAATATAATGAGGCAGACCTGAGTTTTGCCTGTGATGACTCTGCTTAGTCAGGCTTTGGATTATGTATTTTCCGGACTATACAGTGTACTTTTTTTCATTGTCTGACAGGAGGTGCGACTTATACAGTACGTATATAACACTCAAGGAAAAAAGAAACGCAACATTTTAATTTTCAAATATTTCTTCGAAAACTAGTACATTTGGAAAAATGGGTTAGCATCATGATTTGAGTCCACAGTAAGCTGAAGACAGGTGAACAGATTTCTTGGTTTGGCTTGACTGATTGCGAGAACAATGGAATGCATTGGGACACACCATAGGCCAGTGTCTCCAGAACCATCCGTAATCGCCTCTGGCTGATGATATTCGACCATATCGGCCATTCGTTGGATCAGTGCTTACCCCCAACATCGCCAAAATCTGGTCGAATGGTGCACTGCACCATCTTCGTTGGAGCAGAGGTGATCCCAAGTTGTGTTCAGTGACGAAAAACGGTTCCAGTGCTTCAGAGCAGATGGCCGAGTTCAGGTGTACAGGAGACACTAGCAGAGGCTGAACCTTGTGTGCCCCAAGTGAACATGGTTTGGGCAGCCATGTCTGCAAATCACCGGACAGACCTGGTTTTCATCAAAGGAAACTCAACGGTCTCCATTATCGGGATGAGATCCTGAGGCCTGTGGTGCTCCCTTTTCTGGACCAAGTTGGGGGCAGGAGCCTCAACAATGCCGATCCATGAGGCTGAATAACAGCTGTCCAGGAGCCAATGGGGGTCACGTTACCTATTGACAGTCTGATGAAATTCCTGTCACTTTTGGTTTGGGGTTGCTCTATTGTTTGGTTGTGTTATTGGACTGAAAATGTGTAAACGCCACAAGAGTTGGTCTGAGGATTAGAAATGGCTGAGGTTCATATGAAACAGACAGATCTCAACAATACATTTTTTCTGCCCCACCAAAACTCCCAAAACTGAGTGTTGCGTTTCTTTTTCCTTGAGTGTATATAAAATAAATGTGAATTTGTGAATCCGACCGGACTCGAGCTGTTCCTGCTTTTCAAGCCATGGACAAATGTCGTTTCATTCGCTGCTGTTCCTCCAGTGAGACGTGACACTGTCTCCTCCGAGGTGCAGACTCTTGTGTGAGTGCAGAGCTAACTTTTATAAAACTGTAGAGCTGGAGCTAACATTTATAAAACTGCAGACCTGGAGGCTGCAGTCTCATGAACCGCACTCTCAGATAGTGCGTAGAGCGTCATTCAACAAAAATAACAAAACAAAGACTGTTGATTGGTCTGATTTCAAGAGGAGTAGTTCTCCTGACCATGGTTGCTTGAAAGACAAACACAGATGTTTATCTGGTGACTGCACAACCAAAACTCACATCTACAGCAGAAGCAGCACGATGGAAAACTTTCCAGAGGAATGAATGAACTGCTTTTTATGCACAGAAATGGAGTTTAGGATACAAGGCACTGGATTTAGCGGAAAGAGATGTGTGGAACTAACTACTTTTTCTCTTGTCATAGAGCTAACTCAAGCTCATATCTACAGAGTTTGGTGCAGTTTGTTTTCGTACTTCTCTTTGTGAAAAACATCAGCACTCACAATGGGTTTGTACGTGCCGAGCTCTGGCCCACCTCCTTAACTGTGGCAGAGTCGCATCTGTGCTGCGCCTGAGGACGGTTCTTTACACTCATCTGGACAAAAGAGCCGCGCTTTTGGACCCATCCAAGCCTGGGCACAGTTCGGTTGTGCTAATGTGTGTGCAGCCTAAGACTTTGCCAAAATACCAGTTATGAAAGAGCAATTTACTGTGTGTCTTAAATGAAAGAACTCAGCTGTAATCACGTACATTGAACTTTATTTTTGCATCGAGTACTGCTGTAAAACTGACAAATATTTACCACAGAAACCGACCAAAAGTGCGAAAGTCCCCAGTTTGACAGAGAAGTTTTGGCTCCATTTCAGCTTCCTCGTGCCGCTAAAGAGTCCGTGATTAGCATGGCTGTGTTCATTAATCCTGCCTCCCGAGTGAGGGACAGCGGGACGGCCTCCAGAGGACACTTTCTGATTGCTCCCACGTGTTTGTTCGCTCGCCACAGCAGACACAACAAATTACCTGGAAAATGAGGAGCAAGAGCTAGCTTTGGAATTAAATCTGAGGCGGCGGCGAGGAGCTAATTAGCTTTAAAAAAAAAACACACGGTAGCTTAAAGTGCACAATGGTTAGCCGAGGTTTGTGAAAAGGGCTAGCAGTTAACAAAAAAGTAGATTTTTGATTATTAGTGATTTATGTCTGTGCTATCTATGGCTACTAAAAGTGTTAGCAGTTTATTCTGATTATCTTGAACTTTATAACCAAAAATAAACTTAAATAAAAGCATGTTTTTGTCACGTATGTATCTTTGCTGCATTTATCTTTACATTTAAAATTCCACAAAATTTAACAAAAAAAGACAAGAAAAATGGAAGACCTCTGCTGTTCATTTAGTAGCATTTTTTAATTAATTTATTTAATTTTTTCTTTTAAGCAAAAATGTCAGAATTTTTTTTAACATAGGAGGCCTATGTTAAACCAACTTCCTCTTGAAGCAGGAAGTTGGTGCTCCATGTTGACAAGAACTAACTATAGGCTATTGCTTAAACTTTTAAGTTTAAACTTTTCATTTCCAGTGCCAATTGTGTTGTTCTTATCAGGAAACTAGAGCTCTAACTACTCTGACATTAACATAATAACACTTGAATGATTAATAATCCGATTTCTGGCACACATGTAAATCTGATGTTGACCAGTTTTCATTAGGAGAGTTTTGTCAAAGTTGATTCCATCAGATCTCAGACCAGTAAGCAGGTTGAGCCTGGGACAGTAACTTGGGATGGGAGATTAATAGATTTGTCTCTAGATAGAAAAACTACTCAAACTGCAAATAGTTTCAAGTGAAAGTCAAACAAAATGTGTTTGAAATACTCAAACCAGGCACGGTCTGTACTTTACAACTCTCCCTCTGCAAAGCTCAACTTCTCGCCTCAGCTTGTGCAAAATGTTTTATTTAAGCCCGAGCATCTAGTCTAATTGGCTTCCGTGTCAAGACGTCTTCTACCTCCAGGCTTGTTACAGCCCTGCCCTTTAACCCTCCATTCTTGCTAGCTCGGAAATAGCCTCCGGCGCTTTTCCGCAGCACTGTACAAAAGAGACAAAAAACATAGCATGACATAGCACAGCGCAGATCACCTCCGCTTGGCCTCGGATGGCACTTTGCACTATATATGCTGCCAAGTAACCACGGAAACAACCGGCCCGGGCACAAAGTGATGTAAGAGCTAGCAATAGCCCGCTAAAACACGGCCGATAAGTTGGATGCAGAAGTTTTTTTTTTTAAATGGCACGATTTGTAGCTCCACTTGTCAAAAGTGATTTCAAACTGTCGCATAAAGATTCCGAGGATGTAGCAGTAAAACACGGAGGATAATAAATGTGTCGCGGTGGCGATTTTTTTTTTTAATGGTTTCCAGTCAGAATGAAAAGCTAACTGAAGCTAATGTGATGAGTTTAAAGGGAGAGTATTGTCCTGGAGTGACTTTGGGGAAGTTTTAGAAGTGGAAAAGTCATTCATTCATTTGTACACTTCAAAACAGAAAGTGTAAACGTAACTTCCTTGTTTTTGATTGGATTCACACGTTACACAACTTGGAGTATCCCAACTGTAGACTGAAATTAGAGTTCAGAACAGACAAACTAGCCTATGAGATCAAGTTTTGCAGTCTATCTGTATAAAATAGAAGGCAGTCCAACTAAAAATGTAAGTATCATTTCAGCTGTGTGTCAGTTAAGCACATGTATGTGAGTCTGTCTCTCTTCATTTCTCTCCCTCTCTTTCTCTTTTTTACGCTCTGTCTCTCTCTGCTCTCTCTCATTTCTTCTCTCTCTCCATTCTCCTCTCCCTCTTCTCTCTCTCTCCCTCTCTCTCTCTTCTCTATTTCTCTCAACTCCTCTCCCTCTGCTCTCCTATATCTCTCTGCCTCTCTTGTCTACCTCTCTCCACTCACCCCTCTCTCTTTCTCTCTCCACTGGCTTTCTCTATCTAGCTCTCACTCTAGCTCTTCTTTCTTCTCTTCTCTTTCTCTCTCTTCTCTCTCTCCCTTCTTTACCCCCTCTCTTCTTCTCTCTTATAACTCATAATTCAAAGCTAAAAAAAATCTTTGACGAACCTTCATCAAGCTCTATCAACCAAGAACATTTAAGTTCACTTAACTTATTGGTCTTTCTCCTTTTCTCTATATATTTCTTCCCCTCTCTTCTCTCCTTCCCTCTCTCTCTCTCTCCCTCTTCTCTCCTCAGTCCCTTTTGGTCTCTCCTTCGCTCTCTTTCTCTCCTCCTCTTCTCTCTCTCCCTCTCTAATCTGTCACTCCCTTTGTTCTCTCCTTCTTCGCTCATATACAGTATCTCTCACCCTCTCTTTCTCTACCTCTCTACACTCAACCCTCCCTCTCCTCTCTCTCTCACTCTCTTCCTCTCTAGCTTTCTCTCTCTTTATCTCTCCCTCTTCTCCCACTCACCTCTTATCTCTCTCTCCACTCTCTCCTCTTCTCTCTCTATTTCTCTCAACTCTCTTTCCCTCGTTTTCTCTCTCTCCCTCTTGCCTCTCTCTCTCTCTCCCTCTGCTCTCCCTATATCTCTCCGCCTCTCTTTCTCTACCTCTCTCCACCCCCCCTCTCTCTCTCCTCCACTCGATCTAGTTCTCTCCACTTCTTCTTCTTTCTTCTCTAGCTTTCTCTCTCTCTCCTTTTTGTCTCTCCCTCTTCTCTCTCTTTACCCCCCTTTCTCTCTTTCTCTCTTATAAATCATAATTCAAAGCTAAAAAATCTTTGACGAACCTTATCAAGTTCTATCAACACAAACATTTAAGTTACTTAATTATTGACCTTAGGACTTTTTACAGTCAAATAAGCCTTTTTTTGAGCTGCAAACAGACAAACACTCCTTGTGTCCCTGATGTTTGGTTCTTATACTTTCACGTGCTAAAACACCTATTATTTAAAGTCATTTTATTATATTGTTGTGTGTTTTTTTTTGTCTTCAGGTGTGTGGGACCAGGCTGCAGGACTGTGTGGGGATGATGGACAGGTAATTGTTTTTTTTATTTATACTAACTCTTCAATATTGTTTGTAACGTCACTACAGTTTGTGTCAGTAACAAACTGGAACAAACCAACTATCTTCCGCTGACTCTGCTGACTTCACACCGATATTATTACAGCTCCACTCCATCGATCGCCTGTCCGACACCAAAACAAAACAAGCGCACTCATTTCCCCAAATGTCAGAGTATTTATATAAGGGCCTCCTGACTCGACCTTCACCTGTTCTCTGTGAGCTCGCCTTGACACGTTTCCAAACAGTCGGCTTTATGTTCTGGACGTACGCGTTCGTCTCTGGTGTTTAGACGGAAAGCTCTGGTGGCTTTTCAGGTGCAAACACAAACTTATTCTTGTAGCGTTGGAGTGTTTTTAGTTTGGCTTATACGTCTTAATCTTGTATCAATGGTTCTGTTGCTAAAAACATATAATGCTGCTGACTACGTATTGTTTTTCAAAGATGGTTTTCATAGAACTTGGATTATTGGAGTAAAGTCGATGGGTATAGTCCAGTGGGCGTATTCAAACACAGACAAATGGAACATTGGTATTCAAATTCTCATTATTACAATAAGTGAGCTATGACAGTAAACTTGTAACATTTATATATATATATATATATATAATATATATATTATATATATATGTTGCAGCCTTTACATATCTTTACTTTTCAACAACGTGCCAGGGGCCTGACTAAAACAGTTGGGGGCACATCTGTCCCCAGGCTGCAGTTTGCCCCAGGTTTGGTCTTGTCATGAGCAGAAATCATCAGATTAAAGTATTGTAAGTGACCGGTCTTCTACGTGTCATTAATTAAATTTTAGTAACAGATAGAAAACAGATCACAGTGTGCCTCGGATACTTTTCAGATTTTTCTGTCTGTTACGACGACTTAGGCCGCATCCTGACAGAGCACCTGGTTTGATCTTCTCTACATTTGTTGAGCCGGCGATGCACTCACTTCTCGTTTCTATTAATTAAATTTTGTTTGTTTGCTTGTTTCTTTTTTTCCTCCATGCACATTTCCTGTACCTGGCTCACTCCAGGTGGATCTATGTTGAACTCCTATCTGAGTTCTCACTATATCATCTGGAACTTTACTAACTGAACTCGTAATGTTGTATCCAATGTCCGCGTGAGATAGAACAAGTGTCACACATACGGCTCTTTTTTTAAACAGAAGTTACTCTGTATTTCTGCTAAACTGCATCAAAAGCAGCAGAAACACATCCACGAGAGCAGTAATTTTTGCTTAGCTTGAATGATATTCGGCTCGTGTTAGCCGCCCCTGCTACAATGTGATTTGGCCTCAAAACCACGCTGCTGTGATGTGAGTGGGCCGAAACACCGGCTGGTTTGGACTCTCAAACCAATCGGGTGACTGGGAAGGCCGGATGGTTTATCTCGTGTTTGTGAATTCACAGATATCCAGATAAACCATTGACTGGACAGGTTCGATTTCCGGTTAAATAAATAAATACATACAAATTCAAAGGTTAAGAATTACAATATACTGAACATCATCAACTCCACCATCTGGCCAAGGTTTGGACAAACTTTGGTTTTAATTAAGTCAAACTGGTAAATACTTTGTGGGCCAGATTGAAATACTAAAGGTCCCAGCTGTACATTGCTCTTCTTTGATTTGGTCTTACGAAATTGTTCTATTCTACAATGTGAGGCTTGTCCAATTCTTTGAAGCCATAAACGGTCAAGATTATGTTAGCTTTCTCTCAGACGACTAAAGACACACTTCAACTAATCACACGTGTTTTTTCGTACTTCTTCTGTTGAGTTTGCATGTTTTCCTCGAATGCTCATAGCTTTCCCTGAAACTAAAACTTGTCAGATAGAAGTTAGGTGTAAAGCTAGAATCTGGTACAAGTATCTCTGCATTATTCTTGTGCATAGAATTGTACTTTTCCTCACAACATTGTTTATCGACATGATTATACTAAAAAGTTGGGCTAGTTAAGTGACTGAAGGAAACCCTTGAAATATCCTGCATGTTTATAAAAGTGTTACAAACTGCTTTTACCTGACTCTGTACAAAATTGCGATCGTTTCTAAGTATCAAAGACGTATAACAGCATCCAACCCAGACCTCGAACACATCCAAACACTTTCCATCGCTCAGCTTCCTGGTCAATTATGTGTCTTTATATATACCACTGCATTAGTCAGCGCGGCCATTAAGATTCTCCTCAGTCTGCCGTTGAGCACAGACTTTTCTGCCGACTCCACAATGCTTCCCCCAACCGCCCGCGGCCTCGGAACCATTACGGCGCCCATAAACGCCGCGATCTTTACAATTAAACCAACTCATTACCGCTTTAACCGATGCCTGCGTCCATAAAAGGGCCCTCCGAACGCCCCAAATATAGCCGTTCCTCTTAGCGTCTGGAGCCTTTTGTATCCGTGGCTACCTCGCTATTATCCTCTCCGCCTCCTCCTTTGACCCTTCCCGACAAAACCCGGCTTCCTAATTAGAGAAATCCTTGCCCGGTCCTCTCCTGGCTCCCTCGGCACAATTCCCTTTTGTACGCCAGGCCCCTTGTTCGCTTGTTTACTTCCCTCGCCTCGTTTCAACCTCAGACGACCTTTTCCGGGGCTAGCAAACGCAAGCGCTATTGCCATTCGCAGCTATAGTCTGTTGATCTTATTATATCCTTTTTTTTTTTGTAATTTCAGACTGGTTGCTAAGCGCGATCGATCCGGGACGTAGATATCCTGACACCACGAGTCAGAAGTATGAGAAGTCTTTCCAAGATGGCCGCTGCTTTAGTATTATTAAAGATTTTTTTTTATGTTTTAATATCGTGTATTTCAGTTCTCATGTTGGTTTTTAGCCACAGTAGAATTTGTAGAAAAAAGAAATCCGCACCGTCTCACTTTTTTTGCAAAATATTATTGCATGAAACGTTTCGGTCGACTGACCTTCGTCAGGTACTGACGAGGTCGTCGAGAACGTTGTCATGCAATAATATTTTTTGCAAAAAGTGGACGGTGTGGGATTTTCTTTTTTCTACAAGTTTACACGTTCTTCGCACTGTCGCCTCGGGTGTGCGGAGCTTCTCTTCAGCCACAGTAGAATAACATTAAAATACAACTTTAATGACAATAACTAATCTTTTAGCTAAGAAGCAATATCACTGCAATGTTATTAAGAGGAAAAAATGACATCATCTCATCCTTTTGACACCTAATTTACAACGGCTTATACGTTAGGAAAAAAATGGACCGATATACAAAATGTTCTAACATAAAAATTTTAAAAAAAAACCATAGTTCAACTAAGACGTAATTACATTATTTAAACATAAAAGAAAACCACATTAAATTTGTTTTCAACCTCTTGAGTGTCAAACTCATTTTAACAAAGGGCCACATTGGCATCTTGATTGTCCTCGAAGAGCCGGTTGTAACTGAAACAAACTTTACTAATCTTTGACGTAAACAAATAGTAGTTGTACGTATATTTATTATTGTATATTTATTTGAAGGGACAATTATGGAATAAACTACATTAGTCTGAAAATGACTTACTCTTTAAGTTTTAGACAAATCTTTTCTGTAGGTTAAGACACCCAGATTACTTCGGCATGAATAAATTTAAGTAGACTTATAAACCTTGAGGGCCGGATGAAATGAGGTGCAGGGCCAGATCTGGCCATCGGGCCTTGAGTTTGACATATGTGCTCTATATTCTACTAGCAAATTTCAAATTCACAAAGCAAGGTATTCCAACAATAAACCACACTTCAAGATAGTATTAAAATTAAGAAAAGCATACTTTGAAATAGGGCTGAGCGATATGGGAAAAAATGTATATCACAATTTTCTTGGAGCCAGATCATGATTTCGATTTCATCACGATTCTTGTAATTGCTTATTTTCAAGTTGCTTTTGAGGTAAACGCATCATCTGCTTTTGTAGAAAGTTCCTTCGATAAAAACATAATTAAAATAATAATTTAATCTGAACAGTATATCTCTCCACAAAACAAGTTTCTAGCCACTTTTAACAATAATAACGACTTTTAGATATGAAAATATGCTAGTCCATTATATTTTAAATCGACCTGAAAAATGCTAAAATCCACTTCTTTTGTGGCATAAAAGTGCAGCCCAAAAAACACAACTCAAAAAACCACAACTTTCAAATTCATAAGAGACTATTGATAAAAATATAAATAAATAATTAAAAACAGTCTAATGTTGCTATAAGAAACAGTCTTGGCAACTCAGAGGCTGAGAAAAGGCTGAAAAAAAAAGTTTGTATTTTAACAGGATTAAATAAAGAATTGAGAAATCTCGATCTGACGATTTCATGAAAAAGCAGATTGTCATAGGAATGAGCTCACGATTCGATTTTTATCACGATATTGCCCAGCCCTACTTTGAAACATTAAACAGAACAAATCAAAAGTCTAAAAAAAAAACATCGACAGTTCAGTTCCACTACTGTTACCTGGTAATTATACTGTAAACATGATCAAGACTTTGCTTGAATATGTTTGTTTACTTGATTCGTTAGATTTCGTTCATGGAACATCAGATATTACAAAATGAAATGCCTTTTTCTGTGTAAACTCATAATTCTTTGTTTCTTTTTGTGAGTGAACTGCAGTCCCTGCCTAGTTGCTATTCAAATGTTTTGACTGTTCATTACATCATCTTTTGCTTCATTATATTTTTGACGACTTAAAAAAAGAAAACTTTTGACCCCCATTAGCGTAACCAAAAACTGTATTTCTAGAGAGTCAATAAATAAATAAATAATTTAAATATCAATCTATGTATACAAGTGAACAAAAGATTGAAGTCTCTCTGGCGTAGCGGCCATCTTGGAACTGCCTTCTTTCTGTCAGTCTGGTCGCTCATGGCAACCCTTTACCCACCTCTATTATTTCTACAAACCCAGGCAACAGCGTCTCCCGAGCTACACCACTTTTCCATTAGCGGCTAATGGCTACGGCGGCTAATAGGCTTCCGAATGTAAGCTAGGACGAGACGGCTATTTCGCGCTAGCATTTTTTTTTTTCTTCTCACAAAGTCACAGGGACTCACTGTATGTAAATGGCAAATGCATTAGCGGCGTTATTAGAGCTAGCGAAAGTGCGCCTAACCTTTTCCGAGAAGCTTTCAGCCGGCAGAAGTTATAGCCCGCTAGCTAGGCAGTAAAAGCGCTACGGTACTAAAAACGCTGCGGAAAAAATCTAGAAAATTGCCAGTCATTTGGAGACTAGAATGTTCCGGGAGCATGTGAAGGAAGACATGTTTTTGAAAGTTTATTTTATGTATTTTCTTCAAAGCAGTCGGAGTTGGAGAGAGAGAAGTCGACTCCAAAATAAAAGCTAGCTGTGAGAAAGGTTGCGAGAGTCGACTGGCAACGCCGCAGGGATATTTTCAGTAAATGATCGCGAACATTTTTGTCCGTAGATGTAATATAGTGAGAGGAAGTAACAGCTATTTCGTTTTGCCAAGATGTAGACCTGTCATTCATGGGAGAAAGTGGATAAAATGACTGGATGAACTCTTGGCAGGTTGTAATAAAAAAAATAAATGTTGCAAATGAAATCAAATGTTGGTTTTAAAATTGCCACTTATATATTGAAGTCACTGATAGAAAATACTGCAGATGACTAAGAAAGAAAAGTAAGACATATACACTTGTTTATCATCATATACTAGTATATAAGGGTGAACTATGTAACTTTCTGAAGGTGAATAGTCAACAACACAATTCAGTATATTAAAAAAAGATTTACATAGAAACAAACAGGAACTAAAAATGTAAAAAATTGTGCTATAAAATGTTACAGAGAGTTAGACAGACAGATTGAAGTCTTGACCCCGTGTCTGGGTTGGTTTCCTCCAGGCACTCCAGCTTACCCCACTTAACAAAAACATCTTAGGGGAGCCCGATCTCACAAGAAAACGTACATTTCACGGCTGTTTTGCGTAAATATGGTAAGAGACGCAATCCCAGCTCATTTCAATGGCGGTTGTTAAGACGTTCTTATTTATCAATATTAACAAAATCTAACCTGCCCAAGCCCCAGACCTAAACTTACACAATTTAGTAACTTGAAGCCTAAACTTCCGTTTCACCAAAAGAAAATGTCTCCCACGTGGCTTCAACCAAAACTCATGTCATTTTTACACTTTTTCATTCCTTGCTAAATGTATGTGTAACAATGTAACATAAGGGTCATACTGCGCTGTTTTTGTGTCGTGGTAAATGTACGCTTTCTTGTGAGACTGTGTTGGTTTGGAAATATCCTCCAGCTGGAAGTCCTGACCAAGCCTAGTAAAAAGATTTGGAGATGGATACGATGGCGCTGCAATATTGCAGTACTGGAATGGCAGTTTTCCAGTGCATTTTTCCACCGCTTTTCCACTCTAATACAGCAAGAGTTATCAATAAGACATCTAGTGTTGGGATATTCTGTGAGACCCTAATTGTTATGAAAGCTGTTGCGAGTCATGCGTCTTTGACCCTCCGGTACATAGCCCTCCAAAAAATATGGCTCTTGGTAAAAGTAAATTGAACAGTTCTGTCATCAATTTAAAGGTGATTTACTTAACTTTTTTAGTTATAAAGCAGTAAACTTTGTTTTGTTTTGTTTTTTCACTAAAAAAAACATAAATGCAGCACTTGAAAAAGAAGAGAGCAAGGAATACTATCTGAATTGAATATTAAAGAATTTTAGTTCTTTTGTAGCGCAAAAGCAGTGCTCCTCTCCAGTTTCTATTGTTGTTTGTAAAACATCAAAGTTTGTCATACAGACCTCATCTGATTGTATTTGCATGTGTTTTATAATTAATATAATTATTATTATTATTTTTTTTTTTGTAAAAAATGATGTATTTGTTTTGTCTTGCAGAACTCCTCTGATCGCGGCGGGGATCATCGGTGGTCTGTTCCTCCTGGTCATCCTGGCTCTCAGCGTGGCCGTGTACGTGCGCCGCAAGAGCATCAAGAAGAAGAGAGCTCTGAGACGCTTCCTGGAGACAGAGGTGAGGGACGGGAACAGAGGGACACACAGGACACGCAGGGACACTTCCACTGGAACACCAGTGGAACGACTAGAGTGAATTATTGTTGTGTCGTTGGGCAAGACAAGACCCTTAAACACCTTGTATTAGAGACCATTGTGTGACCCTTTGTGTGGAGTGTTTCTCTTTGTGACTGGGATAGTTTACTTCAGAATTATTCAACATGAGGCCCGGTTGCCAGATCAGGCTCTTCGATCCAGCCAGGAAACATTGGGCCTCATTCATGAAAGTGTTCTTAAAATCCGTGCTACTTTAAGAATGCTCGGAACTCATGAACCTCAGAAACTGTTAGGTCACAGTGTTAAAAACACTGCTTTGCTTTTAATCCGTATTTTGCACAGGTCTTTCTTTCTCTCCGTTTCCTCTTTCTTCTTCTCCCCTCTCTTTCTCTGTCTCTCTTTCTTCCTTTGTTCCTCTCCTCTCTCTTTCTCCCACTTTCCTCCCTATTTCTTTCTCTGTCTTTCTCCTACTTCTTTTTCTCTTTCTCACTCTTTCCTCTCTCCCTCTCTCTGGTTTTCTCTTCTCTCTTTTTCTCTCTCTCTGATAACTTAAAAGTTTAAGTTATCACATTGTCAAGTTCTGCAACACAAAGATTGACGTTAAATTAACTTATTGGCCTCGTGACTTTTTACAGTGTAGTCACCTTTTTGTCCATTTTGCTGCACAATTCCACGTCTTTTGTCAACAACATGAGTTTAAGTGCACTAAAAACAATACATTGATGCAATTTGGGTTTGTGCGGTCTTTACAAAATCACTCCAGAACAGCACGCCCGCCCGACAGAAGAGCCCCGGGTCAAAGCGTGTCGCCCGACTCCCGGTAACCACGGCGACTGCGAGCGTTAGTCCCGCTCCATTGGCCCGGGTCGAAGGTGAAGGCGCGGCCGAGGCGAGCCAGACTCCCGCTGTGGCGCGCCTCGCTGAGAAAAAGCAATTTGTTTTGAGGGTCAAAGGGAAGCGATGGAAGACTGTGGGAACACTGTTTAGCTCAAGGTAGAAGCAGCGGAAAACACACAAACAGAGCCTCTGTGCAGTCTACACCGCGGTTATTTATGTGTCTTTATTTGGAGTTTGAACTGGCCCAACCATCAGGTAGTGGACAGTCAGGAGTAATCACTTCTAAACTGTACTTAATGTGTAAAATGTGGATTGATATTGATGCTTGTAGCTGTTGTAAATCTGCTGCAGTGGTCACTCTATTGCTGCCCAAACTTTTTCCACCAAGAGCCGCTTTTGAAAATGATATGGAACGGAGGACCATATAATAGATAAAATTAAATCCTTGTAAAAATTGCCATTGACCTAATTTTGATCAGCCACAAAAAAGCCAGTAAAATGAAATAAAAAACGTATTTTAGTTTTTGTAATTTGGTCCAAATAAACAGGACATCAGAGAGCCAATTAAAACTCAACAGTCCAAGGCCCATAGTTTGCCCTCGGTCTGCAGCTTGAATCTGTCTGCTCTACGGGCTAGACAGCACAATGCAAACACAAACTGCTCATGTTCAGCACAAACAGCATCTACAGCTTTAAGAACGCCACCATGGATACTTTCAATATGTCTACGTGTAGGCGCGGAGCATCTACCTTGACCGGTGTGAACACTGAAAGGCGGACAGGCGTTTCAACATGATGAGGCTTCTCAATTATGAACTTATTCTAACCAAAAGCTGCACAAACATACAAAACACAGAACATGTGTGACTGGGACTTACCCTGTGGCTCCACAAAGAAAGAAAAACTCATGTTCACAAAGTCCAGGGCTTTCTCTTGTTTGCACATCCTCCTTGATTCTGACAAAAACAAGAGGCTAATTTGGCCATAAAATACAACAAATGAACACAATGTCCACAGTAAAAATAACCTGTTCATTCAACTGAACCAGAACTATGTCACTAATCGGTTGGTTGCCTTGGTGACGCAGTAGAGTTGGACTAGAGTCATATTTAAATGTTCTTTTATTTCTGCACTTAAAAGTTGATCATGCATGAAATGTAACCAATTTCAAATGATCAAGTGGCAACTGCGCGTGTCTAGCCTCTGGTGTGTAAGCACCTTAAGAATGGTCTGATTTTGTGGTAATTCTGACTTATTTTTACGTCATAAACTTTTTTGTGGTTCAAAAGGTTTTAGGTTTGTAAAAAACAAACTTTTTTTTTTTTAAGCTTTAGCCACCACTGCTCGCTCTATAATCGTAACCCATCCTGATTGTTGACTCTGTTCAACTCCACTTGGCTCAAGCTCGACACGAGTCATGAGGCCACAGGGCAACATTGGGTTTAACGAGTAAATCTTAATCTACCCCAAGCCCCAGTCCTAAACTTACCCATTTAGAAACTTGAAGCCTAAACTTACCTGTTACACCTACACACGAGACTGAGTTGGTAATTCTCTGAGATTGTCTACGCTGTTGTTAAGTTCATAATGCACCCAGATGTGTATTATTTCCCCTGAGCCATTTCCTTTGCCCCCACTAGCTGGAGCTCTAACTCAAATCCTGATGTGGGAAACACATTTATCCTTCCAATGCTTGTTTACGATGTTTCGACAAACCCCTAATGTGATCAGCCACTTTAACTAACTCAGATTTCCTCTAACAACACAGCGTCTGAGTCTTCTCCGTGCCTACACTTCTCTCATTTGTTTACTCACACTAAAAACACTTGTAGAGCCAAACAAACCAAAGAGCTTCTGTGAGTCAGCAGACAGCAGCCCGCCAGTCCTTGATATGGAAATGAATTCTGACAACCCACAGGTGCTATTTTCTCCCCTTTTTTTTTTTGGTGAAATGTGAAAGAAGAAATGCTGTAGAGTGTCCCTTGAATCCCGGGACCAGACGAGCTTGATCTCCCAGTCTGCTATAACATGCTTTTGAATACAAACTCGCACATGCAACCTATCGTAACGTTTTAGCACAGAACGGAGAGAGAAAAGAGAAGCAAACGGTGAGTATGAGAGCGCCCAGAGCGTTTCAGAGAGAGAGAGAGAAAGAAAGTATGAGGTTATGAGAGGAAAAGCTCTTCAGGCGTGTTTGGGCTGCTCGGTGTAAGAATGTAAGGAAGTTGTAATCAAGGATGGCACTGTAGGTTTTTCTCAAACAGTTCTTCACTTCTGATTTGCTGACATATTCAGTCTCACAGGTGAGTCACATCAAGATGCTGATTAGACAAATGATTATTGCACAAGTGTGTCTTAGACTGGCCACAATAAAAGGTCACTCTGAAATGTTCTGTTGTGTCACGCAGCACAGTAGCTAGGTTTCACAGTGTACTGTAGAGTTCTTGGCAGTTATAAACCAAGCAGGGCCGCTGCTAGCCATTTTGGTGCCCTCTGCAAGATTTCAAAAGGTGTCCCTCCACCCGCCGTTTCAAAAAAGTCTCAACCCCTAACGAGCCCGACACACACTACTAACACTACTTTTTTATGACACAGCGTCCCCCTACATTTTTTCTTCTTTCTTTTTCTTTTTGTTTTTAAATAATAAACGCATTTTCCTTTTATCTGGAATGTTTTAGAACAGTAAATCCATTGTCTAAAATTTTTTCCAAATTGCTTTCCAGTGGGGCCCCATCTCTCTTCGCCCCTTCCAACTGCCCTCTGCTCCGCCACTGCTCCCTCTCCTGCGCTCAGTGAACACAGCTCAACATAAACTGCATCCTCGCGCTACAGTTTGAGGAAATTCTATAGTCTGTAACTTTTGTCAGGACAAATAGACTAGATTCATGGTTTGTGTTTTCCTCTAAAAGAATCTAAGCATAAAGGCGGAAAAATCTGCAGCTGTCTTAATTCATTTGCTGTTTCTCCTCGTAACTGGCCCAATATGTGTCCTATTGACACAAAATATTGTCTTATGCTGCGTTCACACCGGACAGCTTATTTATGTCTAAATTCGCCTAAACGCGCGTTAAATTTCGCCGGTTATTTATGCTGTTGACGCCTCAATAAGCTTTTAAGCTGCTCTGACGCGCGTCAAGGCTTTGGTGGACAAAAAGACACTTTTAACGCCTCAAAGCGCTTCCAGCTCTCGCTTGTTTACAGGCTTTGTTTTGCTCGTAGACAGATCACTGAGAGAGAGAAGGAGAGAGAGAGAGAGAGAGAGAGGCTTGTTGCATTTATAAAACGGAGCTTACCCGATCACACAACTTTCTCCTTCCCCAGACAGTGTCTTTTTGCTGTCTCCGCCCTCCTCCTAACCCTAACCCATGTGGGGCGTTCTCAGTCCAGATCATGTCCCGTGTTTGCCGTGTTTCCATATTTTCAAAACAACGAACGACCAAGTCTTTGAAAAAAGCCCCCCAAACAAGCCACCTTTTGTTAAAAAAGTTATTAAAAGACTTCAGTAAACAGTCGTCCTTTCCCCTTGGTGTGACAGATGACATGTGTACTCCCGTACACATGTCATGTGTACGGGAGTGGAGTCTCTGATTGGCTGACGCCGACTTCCAACGCGTCTGAAGATGGATTTTCCCAACTTCTGCGACCGCCGCAGCTTCCAGCTTCTAATCAGCAAGACGCCGCGTTTTCAGAAGCCAAAACGCGCGTCAACTGACGCCCCAGACGTCAATATGCGCGGAAAATTCGCTTGAACGCTCAAGACGCGGGTTTACGTTGACTTAACATTGAAAATAGACGCAAATACGCCAAGACGCTGTCCGGTCTGAACGCAGCATAAGAGCTTACGAGTCGTAGAACACGTTTCTGTTTTTGAAACGGTTTCTAGAGTCTTTGATTTCGTGCTGTGTGTTAAGAATCATCAGGTACATGAGTCTAGACCAGACTTTTCTGTCACTCATGAGTTCAGCAGTGGGACGGCACAGCTCGGCTTGGTGCCCCCAGAGCAGGTCATGCCCTACGCGCTCTGCGTTATGTGTGTATTGGGGGCGGCGGCTCTGAAACCAAGTGAAAAGCAAGAGGCATTTTTCCTATTAATAACATTGTACTTTGCTATAAAATAGGCAGTTTAAAAGACCATCACATTACTTATCAGTTAATTAATGTGTTACTTACTAGTTCAGGGGCGGCAAACTAGACAATCGTAGAATCGCAAGAAAATCAAACTGAAATCCTGGTGACTCCTCGTGGGAACACCTCACTGTAGAAGCAGAGCCACGATCTCTCACACTGCCCATGACCAAACAATGTATGTTGTTAAACACAGAGCAACTCCACGTCTAGATCTTCTTCTCCTCCAGCTTTTATGTTGTGCTTCCAGATACAGGAGCGGGTCGACGTACAGTGTGAGCACTCAGATCGGTCGTGTAGTGTGAGGACATGAATCGTACAAAGCTAACTTGTTTTACCTGCTTTAGATGGGTTTTTGTTGATGTGAACTCAAGTTGTCATACCAATAACAATAAATTAGATCCTAGGGCTGCTAAAGTATGCCTTTGAGTTAGTTTCTGTTCCTAACTGATCTGGGGTCTCATTTATGAAACAGTGCGTGAAAAAGTACGCTGCGGCAAAATCCAACTTTCATTTACGTAAAAGAAAGTTGAGATTTACAAAAGCCTCCGTACGCACTCCTGCAGGTCATTTCCTCCTCACTTTTCTGCACAGCTGATAAAAAATCTGCGCACCGGACCCCGCCTCACGCCACTCCCTCTTCACACCTCTTTTCAGCATAAAAGGTCCATGCAAAGTGTCATGCATATATTCATGAACCGATAATGAGCAGGTTTATTTAACTGACACACGGAGGGAAAGGGGAGGAGAGAGAGACGGAGCAGCAGCAGAGAGGATTCTGACGTGAACTCTGCTCGTCTGACAAACTTATCGGCCTGTTTTAGATGTGATGACTTTAGTTTAGAACTGTGGTTTACTGTTAAGGCTCGCACAACAACGGGATATGATATTTCATATGCGCGATGTTATAAGTGCACGCTTGAGTTCGAGCGTGCACATATGCGCGAGCTGACGAGAGAGGGATGTGTGTGTGTGAGACGTGAAGATGAAAAGAGAGGCAGCGAGGGAAGTTGTAGGCTTGACGATTGAGTGCGCGCATGGAGTGGGATTTTATTCCCACTGCTACAGCGAGGTGTGTGCATGTGCGCGCGCGTATGCCGTGATAAGTGTGTCTGTGCGCGCGTATGCAGTGATGATGTGTGTGCGCTGGATAAACCGTGCGTGAGAGAGCAGGGAGCCACTCGTGCGTGATCACAGGACCTTTGTTATAAACCGCACTTATGAACTTTATGTCCAGTCATTCTATAGCCTCAGATTCCTGCACGTATGCACGGGATCTAAATGACAACACTAACCTAAGCTTCATTTTCCACAAAGAAGTTGTGATTCGATTAAAGTTATTATATTTGTTGGAAAAATGAACAAAAGTCATGTACCTCATGTGCACTAAACACAAACCAATGTCTCCTCTAAACACAGATCTCCTTCTGCTTCGTCTCTGAAAGTGCGTACGCGCCCCAGAGCTTGCGGTCCCACCCGCAAATCCCACGTCAAGTCTTCTTTTCATAAATCCCAAAATTGACGCAGGAAACCACGCACGTAATCTCCCACGTACTTTTGATCCAATTTTGTACGTACGCAGGCTTCATAAATGAGACCCCTGACCATGAGCTAATTCAAAGAAAAACCCTTTAAGCCTAATCTTGCTTTTAAAAACTGTGTCCACTTCTTTGACATGACAACTGCAGAAATGACCTTAACCAGGCCCTGAAATGTTCCGCAATTTGACATTAAACCCTCTTCATCACCACCACCACGACAGGCAGTTGACTCCGAACATTCCGAGCAACAGGTCAGATCAGCGGAAAGCTCCTGTTTACAGCCTAACCGTATCATTAGTGGGAAATTGCTTTGGCTCGGGTTCAGCGCAGTCCAAACCCAAACAGAAAAAAAAGCAAACAGCTGCGGTTCATTCCACTCAATCACAACCAATTTAGCCTTAACATTCAATATTTATCCACAAAGTTGTTTATGTCCCGGCGCAGTTCCCTAGCAACCGGGGCCAGACGAGTCCGGATTGGTGAAAGCGTGGGTTGGCGAGTGCGAGAACTTTGAACCCGACGTGTGAAAGGAGCTGGTAAATGTGTTTTCTCGGGTCTATAAATACGATAAAGATTTGATTTTGTGGCGTCGGATGAGAAAGGATGAGACGAACAAGAAAGGTTAATAGAATTTTACTTTTTGTGAGCAGGAAACGAAGGGTCAGGTCAAGAGTTTTTGCTGGAAAGTGGCGTCGGGTTTGTGACACTTGGCTCTAGTAGACTTTTCTGATTCAGTTTAAGTGAGATTTTGTGAATGATTTGATCACTATTTGTGTTTTTTTTTTTCATAGCAGTTAATTTTATTTAATTCAACATAAAAGTGTGACGATGGTAAAAGCAAATTTATTCTTCAAAATCTTCAATATGTTTAAGCAAGTTTCATTTACTTGGCTACCATGGCTTAACTTTAACTATTTGATTATTTAGGGTTCACTTGGGATGGGCCACAATGTCAGAAAGTTCATGACTCTAGCTTTTGTAGCTAAGGAGAAAAATAATAGAAAAAAAAAACATTTCCGTTCTTATATTTCTATTATTTTACTCTCAACTATTTCCTCATTTTTGACACCCTGAACATTATTGAAAAGTTATTTTATTTGACCCAAACTTGCATGTTTTATTATTATTAATATTGTTATTTTCTTTTAATTGGAGGTTCTAAATTAAAAAAAGAAAAAGTTTAAGGCTGCTCTTGTTGTGGATTAATTTGGTATTCACGTTTGAAAATGAATTCCTTGAGAGTTGCCTGAGCTCAAAAGTATTATTTATTAGCAAAAGAACAATTATGCATAATCGGTCGTCCAGAGAGTCCAGGGTCCTAGTCATTGTTGTGAGACAGAAGTCCATATTGTTTAAATCGAGGTTTCCTCCATTTCAGCTTTGCAGCCCATTGTTCTTTAGCTCATGCTAACACATGAGCTAAGGCGTGCTAGGCCATGTCAGAGGCCTTGCAGCCCTCTCCTACATCTCAGTGTCCTTGCTGCATCGTCTGCTCCAAGTGGTATCTCCAAGTCGTCTGCCCCCTGCTCTCTGGTTGCGTTGTCCCTTATAGCCATCAGAGGGGCAAAACAGGCAAAACGGGTCTGGGAGCCTCCTGCTCACCAGGGGAGTTTAGAGTCTTTTCACATGTAACAATACCTATACAGGTGTGATCTACATTATTTGTTTCGTGTGAATTTGAATGAAGACTGTAGTGTTTCTTAAGCAAAGAAACCTGTGCACTTGTCAGGGCATAGGCTACGTGAAATACATCATAGGCTACAGCCTTGAGGCTGTGCTTCTCAAACTGTGTACAGTACACTGGCTGCCTCTGGTGGTACTTAGGACCATGGAGCAAAATTAGTTCTTCTTTGGTTTAAACCTTAACTGCCTGATTTATAAGTGACTTTAGTTAAGGACCTAAATTAGTCTCAGTTTAAGCCAGGGCTATTCAACTAATTCGTCCCGAGATTTTATTTAGGTCACCAATGTAGGGTTGTGTGAAATACTGTATCTACATATGACTGACAAAATATCCAAACCAGCAATGAACCAGAAATAAACAAGAACTAGACCAGAACTAGTCACGTTTGAATCAAGAGTAACTGGCATTAGGCCAAAACGAGTTCAGGTCTAAAGCTGAATTACACCAAAACTAAAAAGGGACCAACTCAGATATATGGTACATCACCGGAATTAAGCTTACAAACAAGGAATATATGCATATCATCTTGGCCATGGTGGGATCAATCATGTCTGGCTGGTTAAACCATCATGAGGGACATTCTAGTCAAGACATTGAAGACTAATTTTCACCTGAATAGATACAATATGTTAACAAGGTACTGTGCTGGGGGAAACTGTTTTGAGTTAATTAATTATAAAAAAAAAATGGGTCATAGAGTCTTTGCACACTTACTGGTAATGTACAGTCATGTGAGTGACTGTATGACTCTTTGGGACGATTGGCACTTTTGGGACGATTGGCAGTACACAAAGCAATCTTCACTTTTGTCTCTGGAAATTAGTGCTGTAGTTCTTTAGTCGTTTAGTCGATTAATTGGTCGATGGGGCTTTAGTCGACCAAAATTTGTATTAGTCGACCCAGCCCAAGCCCGCGCACGTCGTGTCCGAACCCGACCGGAGTCTCTGTGTGACCGAGCCTGAAGAGAGCCCGCCCCGCCCACTCACTGAACTGTGGCATTTTAATGACAGAAAAAGCTTCTTATGATGTCCAACATGTTTAATGTAAGTGTGTCTCGCAGCTAAAAGCGCTTCCTCCACCGCACATTCCTCTCTTTCTCTCTCTCTCTCTCTCTCTCTCTCCCTCCCTCCCTCCCTCTTGTTCCTTCTTTTCTCCCGCGCGCGTAACATGCGCACTTTCTCTCTTTTCTTCCTCACTTTTTACTTGATCCGCGGGGATGAGAGACGTGTCTTCCCTGTCTTTCGTTCTCCTTTCTCTTTTACCTCGTGCTTATTCACAAGTCTTCTCTCTCTCTCTCCTCACTCTCGCGCCGTATAGTTGGCCACTTAAACACTGACTTTTTTTATCACTGCGGTGGTTTTGTGCTGTGTTCTAACGCGGCTGTCAATCATCCGCGAAGCGCACGTATTCAGTGCGGCTCTGCGTCTTGGCCCAAACCCGGCCAGCCCACATTTCTCACGTAGTTGTCGGGCCTGCACGGGCTCGGGCCCAGGCCCAGAATCTAAACTCTAGCTGAAGAGTTGGAACCGAATCGTTGGTCTAATCTGCCTTTTTTTGATATAAACACACTGTGTCATATTCATTTTCTGTGTAAATTGTTGTTTTTGCATGAACTCCATTGCACTTTTGCCTTTTTGTGTCAGATAAATTGTCAGATCAAACTATTTATTTTTTTTTTTTTAGCTTCAGAGCTTTAGCCACGCCCCCTTTTTAGTCGACCTACTGGAAAAACTTCTAAAGCCGCGCACTTAGACCCCTAGCCGAGCTCAAAAACCCATCTGAGACCAGTGCCACCGGCGTGGTCCGTACATATGTATCCACACACAGTCGATGACCCAGCACAGACATCCATACATGCTCCTTGACCGCACTCACACACTCGGAATGTTAACCACAAACTGCTCCGTCCGTCCAAGGCTGAATCAATGCGGCCCGTGCATAATTTCCCCTCCGCGCTCTCTGCTTCGGCTCCAGTTTCAAGGTTTATCTGTAAAGAGTCGGCCACGTATCGCAAATATAACCAGGTTTAGAGGAATTACAGGCTTTTTTACGGACATAAACGAGAATAGGCCAATGAGTTAAATGAAGAGAGAGAGAGAGAGAGAGAGACAAAGATAGAAAGAGAAGAATGATAAGGAGAAAAAGAAGAAACAGAGAGAGAGCAAGAGACATGAGAAAGGAGAACAAGAGAGGAGAGAGAAGAAAGAGAGTAGACGAAAAGAGAGCAACTGATATGACAGAGGAGAAAAAGAGAGAAGGCAGAGAGAAGAGAGAGAGGGGATGGGTGAGAACTAGAGAGAGAGAGAGAGAAAAAACAAAGAGAAAAAGAGGAGACAGGTAGAGAGCAAGAGAGATGAGAAAGGAGAATGGGATAGAAAGCAAGAACGAAAAGAAAAAAATAGAGTGGGGGCGTGTGAGAGAGAGGGAGCCAAAGACATATGAAAGAGAAATAAGAAAAAACGATGAGAAAAGAGAAAGCAAAAGAAAGGGGAAAGAGATTGAGAAAGAGAGAAGACAGACAAAGAGAAAAAGAGGAGAAAGAGAGAGCAAGAGAGACCAGAGAGCAAAAAAGAGAGAGAGGAGAGAACGTGAAGGAGAAGAGAGAGAGAGAGTGAAGAGAAAAAGAGAAGACAGAGAGAAAGCAAGAGACATGAGAGAGGAGAAAGAGAGAGGGAAAAAAGAGAGGAGAGAGAGAGTCATGGGTTCAGAGAGAGAGAAAAAGAAGAAAGAGAGAATCTTGTAAATCTTGGCAAAACTCTAACACTTAGGTCTCATATCTATTTGAGCTGTGGCTATTTGATACATAGCAGTCGTATGTTTCCCACACCAAGTTGTTTTTGTAAGAAAGCAAAGTTAGAACAGGATTAAGTCAATTATTTGTCCTTAAATTTAACACTGAAAGACATTGAAACTGTAAAAATTGACAAAACCCCACTTTTTTTGGTAGATATTTTTTCTTTCTTTCATTTTATTTAGTTGTCATTTTTTCTTTCTTTTCAAGCAAATTAACAGTATGCTGATATTAAATAATCTAACAAACATTACAATTAAATACATAATAATTAAACAAGGACAAATAAGGACAATGATAAACAAAACACCCCCTAGTTCATGTTCCCAATCATACCCATTCACTCACATTCACACGCATTCATCTGATATATAACATTTATACGAAAACCATTTTGTTATTATCATGTAAGCTGCGTCACATATTCTCCAAACATATATTGGGGCCCCAAATAATTTGTACTTGGTTGGGTTCCATATTATGAAAAAACTCATTGGTATTTCCTTTCAAAATATGAGTCTTGAAATCTTTCCATTGGAATCAAATGGAAAATGTTACTAAACCAATCACATTTCAATGGTCCTTTTTCATCCAACCATTGTTGTAAAATTGTTCATCTTGCACAATATAGCAGTATGTTAACAGTTTAGTGTGTTGTATTAATCTTGGATCTCTATTAGGTAACCCTAGGATGCACTGGAGAGGACAAGGCTTTACAGACATTTTTACAATTTTAGAAATTGTTTCACATACTTCCACCCAATATTGTTTTGTCTTAGGACACAACCACATCAAATGCACATATGTACCAACTTGTTGTTTACATTGTTTACAAAAAGGTGAACAGTTCTTATCATAGATGGGGGTAGATATTTTGAGTTTTACATTGAAGTTTGTATATCTTATTTAGTTTTTGAGTAATCAATGTCAAATCAAATCAAAATTTTAGCATTTTTAAGCCTAAAACTTTGAAATAAAGTAACAAAAGACATCACTAAAGCATACATTTTTGCCACAATGTCACAAGTTTTACCCAACACCCATCACTCCGCTCCGACAGCGCCTGATTCTTTGTTTGCCTGACCTTCTAACCGACTAAACTCTTTTCTCTCTCCACACAAACACAGAAACGCCCCCCCGCCGGCCCGTCTCTCCCGTTGACGCCGCTAGCTCGTGTTTACTTACTCAATCGCCAGTAATTCGCCGAATGTATGCTAGCTCCGGGCTCCACTCATTCGCCCAGTGAAGCGAGTCCGGGCCCTCTCCAAACCCTCCACCGCCGGAGCTCATTTGGCAAACGGCGCGCTCGGCTATTAGCGGGCTAACCGAAAGTGGATTGGCGAGTTAGCTTGTGTTATTTTGTTTTTTTTTTGCGACGTCCCCGGTCTCGTTGTACTTCCTAATGAGACAATAAGAACGCGGGCCGGTCAACATCTGCTCTCCGCGTGTTGCTATGTGCCCGAATCAATCAGTTTTCGTGGAGGGTAATTTGGAAACGGGATGCGCAAAGATGTCCGCCGCGCTAATGCCAGGCTGCCGCGGGAGAGGAGAGGCGACTGAAGGCATGTGTGGGTTTCAGAGCGGAGTTTTAGGAGTTATGTTTGAACGTTTTTACTTTTTAATTCAGCAGAACGTGAAATACACTTTGCTCCATAACAAAGCTTAGATAATTGTATTTGTTTGGGTGAAAATGAGCTTGTAGTTTTAAGTCTTCTGTACAATAACAGAGCATTTTGTTCAGTGTTTTGTTGTGATAGCATAAGTTATTGTTGGCAGAAAAAAACACTCTTAAGCAAAACTGCTGCAAACAAATTAAACATCAATTATTTATCTGTGTACATGTTTTTGTAGTGTTGACTTTGGCAATGTATTCTTATGTCTTGTGTGTAAATACCACGCCATGAGAAATTGCGTGTCACGACGACGCTTCTGCCTGTTTTGGCGTGCAATTACACGGCCATTTTTTCTGGCGTGGTCTGGACACGCCTAGTGGTTGAGGACAAACAGGAGGTGTTTTGGGGTTAACGGCTAACTTTAGGTCTAAAGTTGCAACAATGTTTAAGTTTAGGTCCGAGGCTTGGAGTTGGTTATAGGATTGTGTTAGTATTTATGAATAATAACATGTCTTTACGTTCACTATAGAAATGAACTGGAACAGAAACAAGTGAAATACACAATTAACAAATAGAAATGGCGTTCATATGACACACTGTTTACAATTATGTGGCTTATCTGTGGAACAGGCTGGATAAAGTAGGTGTTCTTACTGTGAAATTGGACATTTTATAGAAAAGGTGGAACCAATTCACTGTGTTGCAAGTTCAAAATAAAGTGTGATTTAGTTCAGTCACATGATGATGTGCTCACAGTTTACCATTAGAGCTTCTGTGTAGAGCAGGGGTGCCCAAACTTTTTTCCTTGGTGGGCCAAAATTTGCAGATTTTTTCTTCGCGGGCCAAAATGTATTGCATTGAAGAGTTCCCATGGCCAAACATAATTTTGTTCGGCATTTAAAAAAACATTTTAAGAAGAGATGAAGATAAAATATCTTTTGTAAACACGTTTTAATAGATTGCACACAATTTGTCTTTTCAACACAAAATTTAATCAAACAGTTAGTCCTAACAAACTTGAAAAACCCTTCACGGGCCAAATTGAACCATCTGGCGGGCCGAATTTGGCCCCCGGGCCCCACTTTGGGCACCCCTGGTCTAGAGCTAATGAGGTTCCAGGTGTATCTAGTTAGTTAAAGCAATCACAACCAGATCACAGATCAGCTGTGCTCTTTGCTGGTGGAAAAAAATCTGTATAGACGGAAACTCCAAGTGGAGTCTCAAGCCTGAGTCAAGTCCTAAGTTTGTTCGTGTACACTATTTATTTATATTTTTTAGCTAGCAATAAGTGGTCTCAAGTCCCAAGTCACTGTTCATTTTATCAAGTCAAACCATCAGATAAAAAAAAGTCTGAAGCACTCCACAAGTCCATTGTGAGCACTTCCGGTCCCGCCATCACAGCTACATAGCTGTCCGCTGTGCTTGCGACACTCAAATTCTTGCCAAATACATTTTCCCTTGGAGCTCCACATCGTCTTTTTTCTGCACCCAAACCCAGGCTCCTGCCACCTCATCACCTCATCATACAGCTGGACTGGAGTCTGGGTTTGGCCCGTGTCTTGTTCAGATTTAAAAAAAAATTTCCGCATTGTCAAACTGCATAGACCTAATTACAGTCAGTTATCATAAGGCATAAGGTCGTTATCATAAGAAATGAATAAACATACTGTATGTACACGTAAGATCTGTCCAATAAGATCGCTGATTCTCACATATGCGTGTCTGTTCACAATTTAAAGTCCACTCGTCAGCAGCGCAGTGAGAATACAATTCAGATCAACTGAAAAACAATAAAGTCCAGATCAGATTTGGATCAAACAAGTGGACTTTTGCACTTTTCTGGTCTGAACACACCCTTAGACTTAACGTTCATTGAGACATCATGCATTGCAAACTTATCATGTATCTGTAAATCTCAGTTTTGTTCAAAGTTACAAAATGTGACCTTAGGACCAGACTTGACTCTTGTTTTTATCTACAGAGAATTTACTTTGCAACATAGAAGATTTTTGCTCATTTAAAGCCGTGAGAAACCAACAACACAAACATAGCTTCTGGGTCTCCTCGCACTTTTGTCCCGGCGTCAAAGCAAACACACACGCACAAAACTTGACCCCTGCCCTAACATTTTTTTCTCTAAAGGAATACAAATTTTCATCATTATTTCATGAACTTTTTTATTCATCAAAACTGCGCCACGGTTCCAAAGCTCGCAGAATTTCTAACCTCAGCAAAACTAATGAATTTCACCCATATCAGAAGTTGCACATGGCTCCGGGCTCGCATCCCAACACGGAAATTCAAAGACGTTGTGTTAAAATACGGCTCCCGACTACATTAACAAGAAAACAATTAAGCAAATGAATAGTTGCCAGGCGTGCGAGTTATGAATAAGTCATTTGGAATCACAGATATTGTTCGAAGAGAGACGTAGAGAGAGCTGTGTCTGCGGGGCTCGGGCTGACTAAGAGCAGAGCGTGGGATCGGCGCAATAACATTACATTTTTAATATCTACCTGGTATTTGAGTCGACGGCGACAATTCAACCTGCAGACTGTGGCGGAGAGAAAACACTTCTGAAAATGTACAAAGAAAGCTGATAATAATATGTTGGAGATAAGAAGTAAAGAAACATTTTTAACTGAAAGATAGTTGGATGATGGATGGATGGATGGATGAATAGATGGGTTGATAGTTGGTGAATGAATGGATAGTTGGATATAGAAATGTATCGGTAATACTAGTAAAACTGTTCAGCTGCAAAATGTGTTACATCAACAAGTCTGTTTTTTATGGACTTTTTGTTTCCTCCTGCACCTGTATATTCTAAATATATTTGTATATGCAGTATACGTGCAAACAATAAAAATATAAATGCAAACAAATTTAAAAAAAAAAGTGAATGGATAGGTAGTAAGAAAGACTGATGGATTGAAGGATGGATGGATAGATAGTTAGATGGATGGATTGTTGGACTCATGGCTAGATAGTAAGAAGAACAGATGCATAGTTGAATGAATGGATGGACAATTAGTTGGACAGATGTAATAAATAGTTGAATTGAAGGATAGATAGTAAGGATGGGACGAGATCTCGTGCCGCGAGATCTTGCAAGATCAAACTGTCACGATACTGTGCGCACACGTACTGAACTGTCTCGTGAGATTTTTCCATGGTCATGAATTAAGTTTTGTATCTTTGAGCAGCTGTAGTAAATATTCTCCTCCACACACAGACTTTTAACAGACTTATTCTGACGGATTAAAGGATGAATGGATTGAAATTTGGATGGATGGATGGATGGATGGATGAATGGATAGTGGGATTGATTGATAGATGGATGAAAGGACAAAGGGATAGTTGGACTAATCAATAGTTGGGTGGGTGAGTGGATGGATAGTTGGATTAATGAATTAAAGAATCAATAGATAGTGGGATCAATAGATAGATTGATTCATGATAAATTGATGGATGGATAGTTGTACCGATGGCTAGATAGTAGGAAAGATGAATAGATTAAAAGATGGATAGATAGATAGATAGATAGATAGATAGATAGATAGATAGATAGATAGATAGATAGATAGATAGATAGATAGATAGATAGATAGATAGATAGATAGATAGATAGATAGATAGATAGATAGATAGATAGATAGATAGATAGATAGATAGATAGATAGATGGATGGATGGATGGATGGATTACTGGATAAATAGTTGGATTAAAGGACGGATGAATAGATAGTTGGATGGATGGCTTACTGGATGAATAGTTGGATTAAAGGATGGATGGATATATAGTTGGATTGATGGATGGATGGGTTGATAGTTGGGTGGATAAATGGATGGATGGATGGATGAATCAATAGTTGGATGGATGGATTACTGGATGAATAGTTGGATTAAAGGACGGATGAATAGATAGTTGGATGGATGAAGGGATGGGTTGATAGCTGGATGGATGGATAGAAGGATGGATGTTTACTAGTTAGATTGATGGATGGATAGTTGGATTAATAGATGGACTGATTGATTGATTGATTGATTGATTAATGAATGAACAAATAGAAAGTCGGATGGATGGATGGATGGATAAATGAATGGGGTGATGCATATTTGGATTGATCAATAGTTGGGTAGATGGATGCATAGATAGATAGATAGATAGATAGATAGATAGATAGATAGAAGTATCAATAGATAGACATTGTAGATTGCACCCAAATTGCAGTGAAATGTTCCACATATAAGTGACATCTTCCACAAAACAAATACACCTCACATGTTTCATTTTTGAGTGTTTGTGTTAACAGATGAATTAGCCAATCATTTCTAAACTTTCAAATCAAGCAACCATCGTTTCCCCCATCAACCCTTCTCCTCCTCCCTTCCCCCTCTTCTCCGCCTGTTTACTCCCGTATTAACATCCCCGCCGCTACACCCTCGCCCTGTGATCAATACCTCTGATCGACCGGCGTCGTAATGAGCCTATCAGCCTGTAGGGGGCCCGGGACCTCTTCGCTTCATCAGGCGTAATCACCGACTCTATCCAGGCCATCAAACAATCTAACGAGCGCATACATCAGCTCGCCTCTTCACTTCAGCGCAGAGAACAAGCACAAAGGGACGACTCCGGTGACACATGCTGGATTCAAAATGGCTGCCAGGATGGAGACCAGGTCATGTAGTTTTATAAATGAGCTTTTTCCACTTTTACCACAAATACATACAGCCCCATTGTATTTTGACTCAACAATCGTTTCATAGCTTCATGAAAGACACTCATATTGTTCATAATGACAAACAAACCAGTGGAACTATCTCTGTTGCTGTTTATTCTACATACCTGGCATCCCAGCACTAGTATAATTGGTGGGGGGACACACTGTATCTACAGGTATGTTGAAATTCAAATGTTTTTACTGACAGCTAAGGTATTTTTCCAGACTTCGCATCTTGTGAGGCACCAAAGTCATCGAACAAGAATGAAACTTACAGACATGTTAGAGATTTTTTATTTCTTATTTTGTTTATTTATAAAGTGACAGCACATATTAAAGAGGGCCTAACATGGATGATTTGAACATTGTTATAACTGTCTTCCCTCATCATTAGTTTACTCAACGTTGTATTTAAATAGATTCCTGTATGTTGAGTAATCTTGTATTCTTTTACATTTCTTGCCGGATGTTCAAACACTTCCTGTTCTTCACTCCGCCCACTTGTCTGTATTTACTTGTTATAATTCAAAAATTAACACTCAAAGTAAAGCATGTGTGGTTCAAAACTGTCCCAAAATCAATTTCCAACAATAAAAATGAGTCATTTAAAATCTGTTGCTTGTTACAGATACAGATTTAAAGTGAACCCTGGATATAATCACATGTTTATTCTAAAACACGTATAATATCATCATTATATAAATACAGAACAAATACCTTGGAAGTATTAGTAGTTTTATTAAAATAGTATTTTGAAGAAATGACATGGAGGCTGCCATTTTGCTGCGGTTATGACATATAATAGTGTTGTCGGGTAACAGGCGTTGGTAACTAAGCAACATGAATTCCTGGTTAAACCTTGTCAGTTTGAGCCGGAGCGACGCCAAATACAGAAGATTATGTGGAATCTAGTGAAACTGAAGATAATCAAGAGCAAGAGGCAAGAACTGGACACTGTCAGTGGTGTTTTTGTGGAAACTGTTCACAGATGAAAGTGTGGGAGTAACCATGGCAACACTATTTTATGTCATCAACCAATATGGCAGCTCCCAGTGGCTTGAAAACAACATAAATAATGACAATTTGATAAAAAATAGTAAGCAGTTATATATTTGTTTGTAATTTATTTTAAGAATCATGAGCGGCACTAGTGTTTTAGCCACATTTGTCTTTATATCCAGGGTGCCCTTTAAACATAAAGTCACTGGAGCTGTTTCTATTTTTTAGCAGTTTTCGATTATTTTGGGGTTTTACAGTGAACAAAATGTAAATTGCTAAACTACATATGTTCTAGTTTATTACTAAAGACATGATAGGGCCCCTTTAATGAACATTTGCATGTAAATATGTCGAGATTATAGCCAACGTGGCTAGACCTTCAGGCACGTTAATGTCAAGAACATCTAGGACAAAAAAAGACAGCAACACATTCACTCAGATCAGAAGACAGTTCATTAGAAGTGTGTTTAAAGATATATACATAGATCATTACGTTTCACATGATTACATATTTAGCCCTCCAATAACGATGTTTTAGAGCCTTAGAGAGTGCTGGTAGTGTAGACAGTTCTCTGATGTGAGAAGGCTCTGTTCCAGAAGCTAAAGACAGTCGTCCAAAAGCAATGACCTCTAGATCTGCTCTTGTTGTCTGATTGGAACTTCTTTTTACAAACTCCTTTAAAGGAATTTGAGCAAGTTCCTTAGAAAATGTGTAATTAATATTCAGTCAGAATACACATTCAAGCAAAAATATTTATGTATTTATATTTGTGTGCAAGAGGGGTAGACCACATAAGTTCTTTGAACTTCAACCTACTCCTTTTGAGCATCACTTTCTGTTTCTAACTTTCTGTTATAAACTGTTATTTATTTTATACAGTTCTATGAACTGATTGTTGCTCAAATAAATCAATAAAAAACAACAACAACAAAAAAAACATTCACACAGGACTAGAATTACAGTAGGACGTCTGAGTTTGGTGAATTACAAATTTGACAGACATTTCTAAATATTCTCTGCTGACGTCTGTATTTGTTACAATTTACATGAGTCCCCCAGGTAAATATTATGTCACATGAACAGGACATAGGACATCCCAACACTTATTTTACCCTAAAAGCATTTCAAAGACACTCTACGTCTTTTCCACAAAGCCAGCTCTTTTCATTTGGTCCTGTTTACAAACCCACCTCCATCTCTTTGTTTCTAATATTTCCTGTCCTGTCCTAGCTCCAGTCCAGACCGGTCCAAAAGCCTGTCCCCGGTCTCGGTCCTAACCCGGCGCTGGACCGGCCTTTGTATGTGAACAGCTGTGGGAGTCTGCGGAGCGTGATAGGCCGGGCGTTTGAGCCGCTTTTGTTCATAAAATGTGCTCATATCAGGACAGGACAGACATCGGTGTTTATTTGCCGTGTGAAATGAGGCTCTGCTGTTAAGGATAAATAAAAAGGGTTTTCATCAACATGGCAGTAAAGAGAGAATATGAAACGTGTGGAGTGATTTTGAAAGCAAGAGTTTATGGGTTTGAGAGAGAAATGAGGATAGAGTGGGGTTGTTTTAGGTCAAGCTGAATCTCTTATGTTGTTTTCTTGATAAAATTAACAAACAAACAGAAGGACTTGCACTTTATTGTCCACTGTGTCAGTTGTTGTTTGTCTTCTGTCTGTTAATGTATTTTGTCTCTGCAGCTGTGGAAAAGAATCAAAGTCTACACAGGTTGAAATTATGGATGCATTGATCCGATATTGAGATCAGATATCCTTGCCGATCCAGGAAATTTTGCTGGATCGGTATGGGCTCCATGATATCGGTTCAGCCGATATTATAGTTGTGTCTTCAATTGAACATAATGAGACTAATCTACTGGGCGGTGTTGATCCAGAACGTCTCATAATGTTTGACTTGAATAATAAATAATAGTTACATAACACTACATAACCAAATGACTTATGCTTTGATAAGAAAAATAAGGTTCTTTAGTTCTTACACTAGTATCGGTTGATATCGGCAAATACTAAAGCCAAAGTATTGGGATCAGTATCGGAACAGAAAAGCTGAATCGGGGCCATCCCTAGTTGAAATGATTTCATAAATACAATAATTATGGTAGATCTGGCAACACTGTGCTGCCTGATCTAAATGAAAGCATACATTAGTATGTTTATTTAGAGCACATATGTCAAACTCAAGGCCCGGGGGCCAGATGCGGCCCTCCACTTTATTTCATGCGGCCCTCAAGGTCTTATAAGGTTTAATTTAACTTTATATTAGTGCTACCCCAGAGTAATCTTGGTGTCTTAACCTAATGAAATGATTTGTTTAAAAATTAAAGAGTAATACGTTTTTCAGACTAATGCAGATGTATATTCAGTAATTTTCAGCTAAATAAATATACAGTACAAGAATCAAATACAACTATTATTTGTAGTAGGTCAAAAATTAGTGAGGTTAATTTCAGGTACAACCGGCCCTCCGAAGACAACACGATGCCAATATGGCCCTTTGTCAAAATGAGTTTGACACCCTGATTTAGAGCACAAAGACACGTAAATGACAAAAGCACTTTTAATCAGTGTAGTATTGATTAAAAGCTGCACAGTGCACCTTTAAACATAATTTACAAAAAAAGAAAGAAAGAAAAAAGAAAGAAAGAAAGAAGACAAAAAATAGAAGCAAAACAAACACAAAAAACTTGTACAGCACATTCTCATGGAAATATAGAGGGATCCACCCACCATCTGCTTAACTGGGGAAACTTCTTTGAATAAAACAACAAAACAGAACAAAAGCAGCTTTTTGGATCAGGTCTGAACCGGTCTGACAGACGTCTGTGTTTTTCTCTGTGTTTTTCACCTGAATGTCACTTTTAAGGGTCGTAGGTCGAGTTTCATTCACAAATGTTGATTTAGCAGCAGAACTTTAGTTTTCACACGGATAAACTATTATAGTTAGCTCGACTTGTTTGCACTGTGCCAGATTTATCAAGCATTTGCACAGGTGCAAACCAGATTAGGGGGAGCAAAACCTTGGCAGAGATGACATTTTTTTCTCTCACACACACTAAACATGCAAAATTTGAGGTGGTTCATGTCTGTTTTGTTTAGTATTTTGTATGTGCATCTTCCAATATTAAAGTTTGTGTAAAATGCTCCAAAATAACACATGAGTTATTTTACTTTTGCACCTGAAAGTTAGCACCTGGCTTGATAAATCAGGCCCTTTTTGTGTTTATGAGGCCTGTGTTTATGTCCTCTATATCGGGCAATGTTTTGAAATTACATGATATTTATGAGAGTTATCAGAATTATTATTATTATTATCTTTTTTTTTTTTTTTTTTTTTGGTGTTTTATAACTCTGACAGCAAAGTTCAAGTCTGGGGTAACAAAAAAAAAAAAAAGCACTGTAAAACATTTAAACCTTGAAGAAGTTTTACACCAGTTTGATCTGCAGTCTCTGTGCAGGGGACAAATACAGTACACACTCACACACACATCTCACTAAGACCAACACAATATCAACATGACTGTAAAGTAAAAGTGTGTTGTGTCCTGTGTGTTTCAGCTGGTGGAGCCTCTGACTCCCAGTGGAACGGCTCCAAACCAGGCCCAGCTCA
Source organism: Mugilogobius chulae (assembly GCA_038363315.1). NCBI lineage: Eukaryota > Metazoa > Chordata > Actinopteri > Gobiiformes > Gobiidae > Mugilogobius > Mugilogobius chulae. The sequence continues at coordinate 20,446,653 of CM076410.1, forward strand.
GGATCCTGAAGGAGACGGAGCTCAAGAGAGTCAAGATCCTGGGCTCAGGGGCTTTTGGGACGGTTTATAAGGCGAGTCACATGACCTCACTCTAATCACACCACAATCACGCTTTTTTGGAGTTCTTCTGTTTGATTTTTCTTTTTCTTTCCTTATTTTTGTTTTTTAATTTTTGTTTGTTTGTTTTTTTGTTTTTACTTTAATTCTAGATTATTCTAGATTTTTTTTGTTTTTTTTACTTTAATTATAGATTATTTAGATTTGTTTTGTTTGTTTTTTACTTTATTTCTATATTATTTTAGATTAGTACTTTTTTTTACCTTACTCTAGATTATTTTAGATTAGTACTTTTTTTTACCTAACTCTAGATTATTTTAGATTAGTACTTTTTTACCTAACTCTAGATTATTTTAGATTAGTACTTTTTTTGACTTAATTCTAGATTATTTTAGATTAGTACTTTTTTGACTTAATTCTAGATTATTTTAGATTAGTACTTTTTTTACCTAACTCTAGATTATTTTAGATTAGTACTTTTTATACTTAATTCTAGATTATTTTAGATTAGTACTTTTTTACTTAATTCTAGATTATTTTAGATTAGTACTTTTTTGACTTAATTCTAGATTATTTTAGATTAGTACTTTTTGACTTAATTCTAGATTATTTTAGATTAGTACTTTTTTTTACCTAACTCTAGATTATTTTAGATTAGTACTTTTTTTTACTTAATTCTAGATTATTTTAGATTAGTACTTTTTTTTACTTAATTCTAGATTATTTTAGATTTGTTTTTTGTTTTACTTTAATTCTAGATTATTTTAGATTATTACTTTTTTTTACTTTAATTCTAGATTATTTTAGATTATTACTTTTTTTACTTAATTCTAGATTATTTTAGATTAGTACTTTTTTTACTTAATTCTAGATTATTTTAGATTAGTACTTGTTGTTACTTAATTCTAGATTATTTTAGATTTGTTTGTTTTTTTACTTTAATTCTAGATTATTTTAGATTAGTATTTTTTTTACTTAATTCTAGATTATTTTAGATTAGTACTTTTTTTACTTAATTCTAGATTATTTTATATTAGTACTTTTTTTTTACTTAATTCTATCTTATTTTAGATTAGTACTTTTTTTACTTAATTCTAGATTATTTTAGATTTGTTTTTTGTTTTTACTTTAATTCTAGATTATTTTAGATTATTACTTTTTTTACTTAATTCTAGATTATTTTAGATTAGTACTTTTTTTTACTTAATTCTAGATTATTTTAGATTAGTACTTGTTTTACTTAATTCTAGATTATTTTAGATTTGTTTGTTTTTTTACTTTAATTCTAGATTATTTTATATTAGTACTTTTTTTTACTTAATTCTATCTTATTTTAGATTAGTACTTTTTTAAACTTAATTCTATATTATTTTAGATTTGTTTGTTTTTTTACTTAATTCTAGATTATTTTAGATTAGTACATGTTTTTACTTAATTCTAGATTATTTTAGATTAGTACTTTTTTTACTTAATTCTAGATTATTTTAGATTAGTACTTTTTGACTTAATTCTAGATTATTTTAGATTAGTGCTTTTTTTACTTAATTCTATCTTATTTTAGATTAGTACTTTTTTAAACTTAATTCTAGATTATTTTAGATTTGTTTTTTTTTACTTTAATTCTAGATTATTTTAGATTAGTACTTTTTTGACTTAATTCTAGATTATTTTAGATTAGTACTTTTTTTTACTTAATTCTAGATTATTTTAGATTAGTACTTTTTTACTTAATTCTAGATTATTTTAGATTAGTACTTTTTTTTACTTAATTCTAGATTATTTTAGATTAGTACTTTTTTTACTTAATTCTAGATTATTTTAGATTAGTACTTTTTTTCTTAATTCTATATTATTTTAGATTAGTACTTTTTTACTTAATTCTAGATTATTTTAGATTAGTACGTTTTTTTACTTAATTCTAGATTATTTTAGATTAGTACTTTTTTTTAACTTAATTCTAGATTATTTTAGATTAGTACTTTTTTTACTTAATTCTAGATTATTTTAGATTAGTACTTTTTTTGACTTAATTCTAGATTATTTTAGATTAGTACTTTTTTTTAACTTAATTCTAGATTATTTTAGATTACTTTTTTTTTGCTTTTTACGTTTATTTATTTATTTATTTTCAACAGTGAAAAATAATAATTGTAATCTGTATAACTTGTATTTTTTATTGATTTTTTTATTTGATTATTGATATTTTCTAATTGCATTTCATACTAGCAAGCATTATACATTAACTTTTTCTACATCATTTTGTTTTCGCACACTTTTTTATTTTATTTTTTTGTTGTATATATTCATTTTTATTTATTTATTTCTTTTCATTTTGAAGGTATTTACTTCTACTTGTGTGTGTTGCGTGTGCAGGGCATCTGGGTTCCGGAGGGGGAGACGGTGAAGATCCCAGTCGCCATCAAAATCCTGAACGAAGCCACGGGTCCCAAAGCCAACGTGGAGTTCATGGACGTGAGTATTCCCCACATGTCATCGTTTTATTCGGACGTTTTTCCTCCTCCGTGCTTCCTAACACTCTGGAATTATGTGTGCAGACAGTTTCCCTTTCCGCTTCTATAAAAACACAACATTTTACAAGTTTTATTTCGATGTTGTTCAGAGAAAGGACTTTGCAAATGCTAGATGGTTTTGCTACTATGTATTTCTAGAGCTGGACTGTACCATTCTGAGGCCCCTCCACTTTTACCTGGCTATTCTTCCCCGTCTTTTTTTCTCCTCTTCTCTCTTTTTCTCCCTCACCTTTATTCTTTCTCCTCTTTTCCCCAAAACTCTCTCTCCCTCTTTTCTCTTTCCCTCTTTTCCTTCTCTCCTTCTTCCCTCCTTCCTTCCTCCACTCTTCTCCTTTCCTTCTCTCCTTCTTCCCTTCTTTCTCCTCCCTTCCTTCTCTCCTTCTCTACACGCTCTTCTTTTCATAGTCTTCTTCTTCTCTCCTCTCTTCCTTCTTTCCTACTTCTTTCTCTTCCTTCTCTCCTTCTTCCCACTGTCCTCCTCCTTTCCCTCTCTCCTTCTTACCCCTGCTCTCCTCCTTTCCTTCTCTCCATATTCCCTCCTCTTTCCTTCTCTCCTTTTCCCTCCACTCTCCTTTGTTCCTGCTCTCTTTTTCCCACCTCCTTTTTTCTCTCTTTCTTCCCTTGGTCCTCCTCCTTTCCTTCTCTCCTTCTTCCCTTCTCTCTCCTCCTTTCCGTTTCTCTTTCTTCTCCCGCTCTCCTCTTTCCTTCTCTCCCTATTCCTTCCTCTCTCCTTTCTTTCCTTTTCTCATTCTTCCCTCCCTTCCCTTCTTTTTTCCTCCCTCTGCTCTCCTCCCTTCCTTCTCTTCTTTCCTCCTCTCTCCTTACTTCCTTCTCTCCTCCCCTCTTTTCTGCTTCCTTCTTTCTCTCCTACTTTTTCTCTTTCTTATTTCTCTCTACATTCCTCCTCTCTTCCCTCTCTCTCTCTCTTTCTCCATTAACCTTTCATCCCTTTTTATCTATTCCTTTTTTTCTACTTCTCTCTTCTCCTTCCTTTCTATTCCTTCTCTCTGACTCTTCCCTCTCTTTCACTTTTATCCTATTTCTCTTTTCACCCCTCACTCTCCCCCACTTTTATCCTTTTCTCTTCTCTCTCTCTCCCTTCTTGTCTCTCTCCCTTCTCTCCTCTCTCTTCCTTCTCTCCTCTCTTCTTTCTCTCTTCTCTCTATCTTCTCTCCTCTCTCTCTCTACCTTCTCCCCTCTCTCCTTCCTTTCTTTTCTCTTACTGCTACCCTCTCTCCCCTTCATCTCCTACCTATTTTCTCCTCTCTTTCCCCTCCTTCTCTTCCCTCCCAGCTCTTCTTCTCTAACTACTTTCCCTCTCTTCTCTCTCTCTACCTTCTTCTCTCTCTCTTCCTTCTCTCCTCTCTCTCTCTTCCTTCTCTCTCTTCTCTTCTTTCTCTCTTCTCTCTATCTTCTCTCCTCTTTCTACCTTCTCTCCTCTCACTTCTTTCTCTCCTCTCTCTTCCTTCTCACCTCTCTCTCTTCCTTCTCTCCTCTCTTCTTTCTCTCTTCTCTCCTCTCTCTCTCTCTCTCTCAACCTTCTCTCCTCCTTCTCCTTCTCCCCTCTCTCCTTCCTTTCTTTTCTCCTACTGCTACCCTCTCTCCCCTCCATCTCCTACCTCTTTTCTCCTCTCCCTCCTTTCCCTCTCTTCTCCCTCTCCCTCCTCCCTCCTTCCCTCCCAGCTCTTCTCCTCTCCCTCCTTTGCCTCTCTTCTCCCTCTCCCTCCCTCCTTCTCTTCCCTCCCAGCTCTTCTCCTTTCCCTCTCTCTCTCTCCCTCCCTCCCTCCTTCCCTCCCAGCGGGGCTCCATGTCCAGGCCTGAGCCAATCTGCTCCGTCTGCTGCCTTGTTAAACAGCAATCTAAAGTCAGACTCACGCTCCGCCGCTGGGAAACCGGCCACCGGAGAGCCGACATGGCCGCCGCCGCCGCGTAACCAAAGTAACCAAACACCACGCCAACACGCTTATTCTTCCCGCCGCAGACGCCCTAGCGACCAAACACGGGATGTGCGCCGCTAAATAACACTTTAGCGCTGCCTTGTTTGAACTGCGCAGACAAAAAGGATCAAAGTTTAGGGAGAGAAAAACGGTGGAGTTGAAACAAAGATTCAGCAAGTTTTATATTGCATTACTTGTGTAGCTTTTCATATTTATAAAAACTTTACTTTATATAAGTAGGTAAGTTTTTTGTTTTTTTTTTCTCAAAATAATAGTAATAAATGTGACCATATTGAACGCAAATTTATTTTATTATGTCATTTATTGGTATCAGTAAATATCAGTTTGTCACAGTAGTAGTTACATTTACTGTATAGATGTCTGAATTAGCTACGAATTCATAAATAATGAGTAAGAAAATAAATAAATACAAATAAGCAGGTCGTAAATGTATAGATGTCTGAATGAGCTAAGAATAAACAAAAATAAATAAATAATCACACAAATACCTTGTGGGATTGATTTGATAACTGTTCATTTTGTAGCCATGGCAGCGTCCTCATAGCTTCCTCACAATTAAAGTGTTAAATGCTACCTTTTAACACTGTTATTGTGTTAAATTATTGTTACAAAAAAAAAAAAAAGAGAGAATCGAGGCACTCTGAAAAAAAACAAAAAAAAAACAAAACAATCCGAATTCTAAAAGGAGTCACATTTACAGGTAACGTTATTGGATGATCATTTTCATCCTATAGTAAACTAGATTATTTCCCATTTTCCGGATTATAATCCTACATTGAATATATGCTGAGAAGACAAGCCAAAAATAGAATAAACACACATTTATAGAAGTGCACGAAGGCATCATCTACTAACATTAGCCCCTAAATATGACCCCCTTGATGCCCTTTTTTTTCAGAAATAACAGTTTGCAGTTTGTTTTATTTTATTATTATTTTATTTAGTTTTTTTTTTTTTTTGCATTTTTTTTATTTTGCTTACTTGTTTTTTTTGTTTTTTTTTTATAGAAACAAATAATCAAATTGATTATTTATATGGTTTGTTTGTTTGTTTGTTTGTTTGTTTGTTTGTTTGTTTGTTTGTTTGTTTGAGACTGTCTGTTTGTAAGTGTGTTCTGTACAATGTAATTTGTGTTGTCTGTGTAATTTAGTTTATTTTTTTGCCTTACATTTTATGATTGTATTTTTTTATTTTATGTATTTATTTTTATTTATTTATTGCATTACTTTTATTTGTTTTTCTTTTGCATTTATTTGTTTATTTTTTTGCTTCCTTTTTTTTTTCTTTTTAATTATCTTATTATTAATCATATTTTTATTTTTTTGTCCATAAAAA
>CM076410.1:20457533-20490036 GCA_038363315.1 Mugilogobius chulae
GCCACTGTTCTGGCCCACAAAGACAAACTTGTGTCTGAATCTTTTGTCAAGTTGTGTGTGTAAATGCGCTCCGCTCCGCCGCGGTGATTCGCGTGTATAAATCTGCTGAAGTGTTTGTTCATCAGCCGTTTTTGTTCGTAACTCCGAGAATATCCAACGGATTTACATGAAACAAAGTTTGACTGAGAGCTTATGGTATGTGGCACGTGTTTTGGGGCTCGAAAACGTGTCAATAGTCTTTGATTATGCGCTGTGAATCACACATCATAGACGAGGCATCACTGTGCACACATTCGCCTGCTGCAGCTGTATGGGCCGGGCCTCTCTCTCTCTCTCTCTCTCTCTCTCTCTCTCTCTCTCTCTGTCTGTCTGTGTCTCTCTCTCTTTCTCTCTCTTCAACCACGGAGGCCACCGGCCCAAAAGTCACGCGGCCCACTGGGAAACGTCCCGACTCTCCCGATTAGCCAGCACGCCCTTGCATTCAAAGAGTGAAGAGACAGAGGCAGTGCATTCCAGAGTCCGGGAGCTGCAACTTCAACAGCCCGATCTCCTCGAGTTTTAAAATATGTTCGTGGAACCATCAGCAGGTTCTGTTCACATGACCGTTTGACCTGTAGGTTTAATCAAGTCAGTTATAAACACAGGTGCCTGTCCATGTAAAGCCTGAAACGTCAAAACCAAGATTGTAAAGTGAACACGACACACAACAGGGAGACAATGAAGCTTTTTCTAAATAGGAGTTCTATGAGCCTTCCTGTTTTGACCTTATAATCCCTGTGCACTCGATCTCTGTGCCCCTCTGTGACCCTCTGTGACTCTCTGTGACCCTCTGTACCCCTCTGTGAGCCTCTGTGACCCTCTGTGTCCCTCTGTGACCCTCTGTGACCCTCTGTGACCCTCTGTGACCCTCTGTGACCCTCTGTGACCCTCTGTGACCCTCTGTGTCCCTCTGTGACCCTCTGTGACCCTCTGTGCTCATCCTCTACAAGCACCTCCCCAGGCCTTGCTCCAGGTGCAGCCTTTATGAAGCAGCTCACATGGCTTTTAGAACATCAACACTTCACTGGACACTCTTAGAGCTAGAGAAGCTCAGTCACACTGTAGGAACTCTGAGTAGAGCTCCTGCTCCTCCACGTGGAGAGGAGCCAGATAAGATGGCTTGGGCATCTGGTTTGTTTTTGAGTCCCTCTGAAGGGACCTCGAAGGAGACCTCGAGTTAGAGCCAGACTATTCAGTTCTGTAGACTTCTGAGGGCTCTGGTCTGAGAGCTGGACTACAGAACTGAACTACAAATGTGTTTTACATCTGAGATCTACACATTAATACTATTACTATGAAATCTTTTTTTTTTTCATCGTCGTCGAGCTACAACTTAAGACAAAACCTCGTCTACATTTGGATTCCATTGAACAATTCTGTCATGATTTACATACCAACCAGTTTGATGATTTACAAACCAAAAATTCATGTTCAAAACCTTATTTAAGGTGTTGTGGCTTATCAAAACTAAGTCAAATGCATTTTTTTAAAAGAATGTCCTAATTTCCATCTAGTGGCCCTCCCATGCATATGCTTTTCAAAAAGCAGCCCTTAATGAAAAATAGTTTGCCTACCCCTGGCCTAGACCATTTCAATGACAATCTGGGATTTGTCTGAACAGGTCAAACTGGCTCCATAGTTCCTGCTCCTTAAGTCAAAACTACACGCCACGATAAGAACTGTTCCAATAGTGCAGACAGGAGCTAGGAGTCTGTATGCTTTTGATCTTAGTTCCTTTAGCATAGGAACCTCTGATGCTAACTTACAGGAACTTTTGTTTTCTTTTATTTCCTTTGAATTTGTATTCTTTTGGCTTATGTTAGTCAAGCATTCGGTGGGATGGGACCGTGTCAGTCTCTAATCTGGTGTTCCTGCAGTCTCCCATCAAAGCATTAACCAGACCCTTCCCTGCTTAGCTCCTGAGATCATTCTGTTTGTCCATCACCAATGATCGGGTGAATTGTAAGTGTGCTTTTCCAACTTCCACGCCACATCAGCAGAGGAAAACAGTTATCTGCAGCTTTTCTTTTCCGTCAATATCTGAATAACACTCACACAACACAACAACTGTCACAACACCAAACCGTCTCCAGATGAATCCAGCTTTCCTGCCATTACCCACGATGCACCAGACATCTGCGGGAGAGCGCTCCAGCTGCGCCTGCCGAGGCCGGGACCACACCAGCCTGATTAGTTATCAAGGCCGGCGCTCCGAATCGATGGGACATTTGTATTCACCGCGTTACCGCCGCTGCTGCTGCGACTCCAGAACACTGAGAGAGCTTCACGTTCACACACACACACACACACACGCTGAGGCCACTTTACACGCAGACAATTACACTTTTCTGAGTTTGTAACCAGTGTTTCTCATTATTAGTTTACACCTAGCTCGTATGGATTTAGTTAAACACAATATGAATGAAATAAAAGCTTCAGAATGGGCGTGAAGTAACTTGGAAGTGAAAAAGACTTGGACATTTCCATAGAAACAGAAAGCTAAAAGCCATACACTGGAACACTCTTTTCAGTGGTATATAATGAAAATGTGGGACTTAACATGAGAGAGAGAGGGGGGGGGGTGAGAGAGAGGAAGTGTGAGAGAGAGAGAGAGAGAGAGAGAGGGGGGGGGAAGAGAGGAGAGAGAGAGAGAGGAAGAGAGAGAGGGGAAGAGAGATGGAGAAAGAGATAGAGGAGGAGAGAGGGGAAGAGAGGAAGTGAGAGAGGGAGAGAGAGAGGAGGAGAGAGAGGGAAAAGAGGGGAGAGAGAGAGAGAAAGAAAGAAAGACAGAGAGGAGGAGAGAGAGGGGACTAAGAGGAGAGAGAGGAGAGAAAGGGAGTGAAGGAGACAAAAGAGAGAAGAGAGAGAGAAGGAGAGAGAGAGGAAAGAGAGAGAGGGGGGCACATAGATAGGGGAGAAAGAAAACGAGAGAGAAATGAGTGAGGAGGAGAGAGAGGGAGAAAGAAAGAGGAGGGATAAAACGAGTGAAAGAGAGGAGAGAGAGACAGAGAGAAAGGAAAGAGAGGAAAAGGGAGGGGGAAAGAAGGGAGAGAGACACATAGAGAAAGGAGAGAGAAAAAGAAGAGAGAGTGAGAGAGAGGAGGGAGAGGGAGAGCGAGACACAGGAAAGACAGAAAGAAAGAAGAGAGAGAGCAGGAGTGAGAGAGAGAGAGAGAGAAAGAAAGAAAGGGAGAGAAAGAGAAGAGAGGAAAGCAAAGAGGGGGGGAATAAAAAAGAGAAAAGAGGGAGAAGGAGAGAGAGAGGAAAGAGAGAGAAGAGAGGGGGAAAGAAGGGAGAGAGAGACATAGAGAAAGGAGAGATAGTGAGAGAGAGGAGAGAGGGAGAGCGAGGAAGGAGAGAGCGGGAGTGAGAGAGAGAGAGAAGAGAAAGGGCAAGAATGGAGAGAAACAGAGAGAGACACATAGAGAGAGGAGAGAGAGAAAGAAGAGAGAGGAAGGGGAGAGATGGAGCGAAAGGGGGGGCAGAGACAGAAGAGAGAGACTAAGGAGAGAGAGGGAGAGATAGGCATGCATAGAGAGAGAAAAAACAGATAGAGAAAGAAGGAGAAATACGAGAGATAAGAGAGACACATAGAGAGAGGAAAGAGAGAGAAGGAGAATTAGTTAGAGAGGGAGCAGAGAGAGTGAGAGAGACACACACATGGAGAGAGGAGAGAAAGATTGGGACGCCAAAAGAGTGTGAGAGAGAAGGACAGAAGGAGAAAGATAGAGAGGAAGAGGGACAGTGAGAGACGAGAGAGAGAGAGAGGAGGGAGGGAGTGAGAGACGAGAGGGGATAGAGGGGGAGAGAGAGAGACAGAGATAAGAACATAGAGAAAGAAGAGAAAGAAAGGAAGGAGAGGGGGTAAGAGAGAGAGAGAGGGAAAGGGACAAAGAGAGACATACATAGCGAGGAAAGAAAGAAGAGCAAGGAGAGAGAAGAGAAGACACATTTTCTTTGATTCTTTCCCCAAACCCTTATGCTCCTGTCTGTCCCAATGAAAATCCTAAAATCATTCTCCTTTAGGCGTCAGTGTCTTCCAACCCTTCGTCCCAAACTCGCTTTCTCTCCAACATCAGCGGAGAAAAGAGCGGCCATTTTGGATCATCGACATCCGGGAGTCGATGGGGCTTAGCGGTGTTCGCCGGTATTCAAAGGAAAAAGGTGCCATTCCCATTATTCCCGGTGCGTCCGCTGTAATGAGACGGAGACGAGGGGAATCCTATGTGATCCTGGAAGATTAGTGTCCCTGCGTAATGTCGCTGGACGGAGCAGGACGAGGAGTTTGTGGGATTTATGGAAAGTAGCGGTGAAGAAGGTGAAAGGAAAATGTGTTTAAACGTGATAGAATGTGGTGGAAATGAGAGAATGGCTTATTGTTTTTGGTGTGTTTGTCGTGACGTTTGGGCCAGATGGAGTCTCTCACATTATGAATTCACAAATATTGCAATATATCTGGCTGGACAGTTGTTGTTGTTTTGTATTTTGTAATAAACTAGAGCATTTTGTTGATTGTAAAACACATAGATTGTCTAAAACGGCTTGGGAATAGAAACAGCTCAACTGACTTCCTGTTCAAAACTGCAGAACTGATAAGCCCCGCCTCTTCATAGTCAAATGTAACTTTAATAAGCAGCAAAATGGGGTGCACGGTACAGAGTGGTTAGAGCTCTGGCTTTCCAATAAGGAGGTTGTGGGTTCGACTCTCGGGTCGGACCATACTAACATCTCACGATCTCTCTGGGTGGAGTTTGCATGTTCTCCCCGTGTCACCGTGGGTTTTCTCCGGGTACTCCGGTTTCCTCCCACCTCCAAAAACATGCATGTTTAGGTTAATTGGGCATCACTGTAAATTACCCTTAGTGAGTGAATGAGAGAGTGAATGGTTGTCTGTGTAACGCTGTGACAAGTTGGCCACTGTCCAGGGTGTTCTCCGCCTAAGGCCCAAAGTCACTGGGATAGGCTCCAGTCATCCGCGACCCCTAACGGGATTAAGCGGTAGAAAATGAATGAAAAAAGAAGCAAAATTTGAACATTTTGAAGCAGCGAAATGTAGCAAAGCAACAGTTTTGAACCCATATGTTGTACTGAATCTGACGGTTTTGACCAGTGAATGCAGACATGGGCGGGATAGGTGGTAGGTGAAAACAGGGGTTTTCTGAGCACAATACAAGATTATTCATGCCTGCATGAATAATAAGTTTAAATACAACTTTGGGTAAACTAATGAGAGAAATCATCTCAGAAAAGTGGATTTTGTTAAACGTCACCTTAAATTTATTTATTTTATTCTTTTCCATCTCATTTCATTTTTTATTTTAGTTTATTTCATTTATTTACAGCAAACATATAACCTGGCCAGCCAGATGGTTTATCTCGCGGTATTTGTGAATTCACAAACACTAGATAAAAGGTAGGCCCCACACCCAATCAGCTCGAAGTATTTCACTAAACGCCCCGCCTTTTCTCGAACGCTTTCAGCGAGTCAAGTCCCAGATGGATATAGTGAGAACTCACATAGGAGTTTTAACACATATCCATCTGGACTGAGCCAGGTTAGTAAACATAATAAACAATGTTTTGATTTTGATAACATCACATTTCTGAATGAAAAAGAGCAGAAGGAAGTTTTGTTTTTTTAAATCTTGTTTTGCTTATGTTCAAACACAATAGAGTACAACCGTTTTTTCATTTTCTTAAATTCATTCATATAATTTTAAAAACTTAACTTAATAATATCTCCAGAATAAAATAAAGTTATAAAAGAAAGTCTGCAAATAAAATACATTTTAATGATGAAGACACAGTTGTAATATCTTTAACGTAAATTAGAAAAAGCATTGGTCCAAGGACTGACCCTTGAGGCACACCACAACATATTTTACACACGTCTGACTTAGTGTTGTTTATTTGAACAAATTCATTTCTATCTTTTAACAAACTGGTCACCCACTAGTGCGCCACTAACTTATCAAACAATTTGGTATGATCCATCATCTCAAATATTGTTTTTGATCAACAGCATTTGAAATTTCTTCCGTCAGTTCCATTAGTGTTGTAGCAGTGGAGTGAAAACCATTGCTAAAATATTACGTTTATTGATGAGTTTATTGAGCCTAGAAGCAAAAGTTTTCCAAGATTGAAAAAAGATCCTCAAAGGCAATTTTTTTTTTTTTTTTTTTCAAATGCCTTATGTATCAAGCTGTAATCAACCCACACAAACCAAGCTATTCTCCAGACCACAGTTTCTCCCATACCCTCCATCATACGTGTTCATTTTTTTTCATTTCCCAGTGCTCTCCATCCACTCTGTGTTTGTGCGTCACCTAAATAAGTCCCCCCTCGCTCCTCCAACGCTCTCCACATAATCACAGGGAAGCTCTCCTCCGGCACAGAGAGCGTCCTTCCAAGAGCCGCGCAATTTTCTCACCTCAAGAAAAAAAAAAAAAAAAACACGAAGGGAGAGTCATTTTGGTCCCTTGTTGAGGTGGAGAGGGCTTGGATTGTTGGAGCTGGAGTGAGAGGAGTCTGGGGAAGGTCGAGACGGAGAGAGAGTAGAAGAAGGAGAAAGAGAGAGGTGATGTTAGCGGTGGTGTTGCAGTAGATACAGACTAGGGATGGGCGATAAAACGATAATATCGTCGATCGTGAAAGTAAAACATTTCGACGATAGCACTTCACTATCGTCTGTAAAAAAATATCCTCCTTGAACGTTTCATCTATTTGGTACAACTTTAGTGACAAAGAAGCGACGGAAATCCCTTGTTACCGTAGATGTGCATGTATTAGCTTAATAAGGTGTTTGGCTCTCAGTTTTGTCCTACATATCAGCCGTTTGAACTTATAATGGTGTTGGTTATGTGTTAAATGTGAACTTAAAACAGCGGAGAGCCTTATCAACATCAGTTCAAATCGTGTTTGTACGTGTCAGTGGGTTTAATCCTGTTGTGGTCTAAACTTTATGGTTAGCTTGCTTGCGTGCTTGGATGTCTATGTGTGCTTTTGTTCGTGTGGTTGTGACGCACGCAGACAAAAAAAAAGTACGGTACAGCCCATCATCACCAGTCCTGCACTTTATGAACTTGGTGAATAGTTTTTCTTTTCTTTCTTGAATATATTACATCGTTCAGCAGCCTGATTGGTTTGGAGTCCAGCACAGCAGGTTAACGGCCCAATCACATCGCAGCAGGGCGGGTTGAGCGGGTTCGGTTGCAGTGCGCGCCTGAATCAAACAAAACAAAGATGTTTGTGGATGTACGTTTTGCTGCGTTAATTCTGTTTTAACAGAATTTACACCATTGTGATTCATTCCTGTGATTGGTTAAGCAAAAATAAGGTCAGATGCACACCCAATCAGCTCAGTGTATTCATTATTATTGATATACGTATTTTGTCACCTTTTCCCAAACTCTTTCAATGAGGAAAGTTCCGGAACTCAAAAAACTAAATCAGGTCCAGGTCTGGAGACAGGTCACAGTCAGGTCCAGGTCTAGAGACACTCACAGTCAGGTCCAGTCTAGAGACACGTCACAGTCAGGTCCAGGTCTAGAGACAGGTCACAGTCAGGTCCAGGTCTAGAGACACGTCACAGTCAGGTCCAGGTCTGGAGACACGTCACAGTCAGGTCCAGGTCTAGAGACACGTCACAGTCAGGTCCAGGTCTAGAGACACGTCACAGTCAGGTCCAGGTCTGGAGACACGTCACAGGTCCAGGTGCACGTCCAGTCAGGTCCAGGTCTGGAGACACGTCACAGTCAGGTCCAGGTCTGGAGACACGTCACAGTCAGGTCCAGGTCTAGAGACACGTCACAGTCAGGTCCAGGTCTAGAGACACGTCACAGTCAGGTCCAGGTCTAGAGACACGTCACAGTCAGGTCCAGGTCTGGAGACACGTCACAGTCAGGTCCAGGTCTAGGAGACACGTCACAGTCAGGTCCAGGTCTAGAGACACGTCACAGTCAGGTCCAGGTCTAGAGACACGTCACAGTCAGGTCCAGGTCTAGAGACACGTCACAGTCAGGTCCAGGTCTGGAGACACGTCACAGTCAGGTCCAGGTCTAGAGACAGGTCACAGTCAGGTCCAGGTCTAGAGACAGGTCACAGTCAGGTCCAGGTCGGAGACAGTCACAGTCAGGTCCAGGTCTGGAGACAGGTCACAGTCAGGTCCAGGTCTAGAGACAGTCACAGTCAGTCCAGGTCTAAGGAAGGGGCAGGTTGGACACGTCACAGTCAGGTCCAGGTCTAGAGACACGTCACAGTCAGGTCCAGGTCTGAGACACGTCACAGTCAGGTCAGAGACACATCACAGTCAGGTCCAGGCTGGAGACACGTCACAGTCAGGTCCAGGTCTGGAGACACGTCACAGTCAGGTCCAGGTCTGGAGACACGTCACAGTCAGGTCCAGGTCTGGAGACACGTCACAGTCAGGTCCAGGTCTAGAGACACGTCACAGTCAGGTCCAGGTCTGGAGACACGTCACAGTCAGGTCCAGGTCTGGAGACACGTCACAGTCAGGTCCAGGTCTAGAGACACGTCACAGTCAGGTCCAGGTCTAGAGACACGTCACAGTCAGGTCCAGGTCTAGAGACACGTCACAGTCAGGTCCAGGTCTGGAGACACGTCACAGTCAGGTCCAGGTCTAGAGACAGGTCACAGTCAGGTCCAGGTCTGGAGACACGTCACAGTCAGGTCCAGGTCTGGAGACACGTCACAGTCAGGTCCAGGAGGAGACATGTCACAGTCAGGTCCAGGTCTAGAGACACGTCACAGTCAGGTCCAGGTCTGGAGACACGTCACAGTCAGGTCCAGGTCTGGAGACACGTCACAGTCAGGTCCAGGTCTGAGAACGTCACAGTCAGGTCCAGGTCTGGAGACAGGTCACAGTCAGGTCCAGGTCTAGAGACACGTCACAGTCAGGTCCAGGTCTAGTCCAGGTCAAAGATAAAAAACATATCAAACTGCGTCCTTGGACAAGATTGCTGCTACGTTTTGTTTGATGTTTTGTCTTTCAAACATTTTCCTCTCGTCACCGTCGGCATGGCAACAGCCCCACAAACAAACAGCGACCTTCCGCGGGCCAGGTAACCACGGTCCTCGGAATAGATGGTCCGAGGCCGAGTGGCGGGCAGTGACTCTTCATCATTGAGTGTTTTGGGCATGAGATAATAGGTCCATTAATCTGACTGTGGCCCCAGACTCTCTCTCTCTCTCTGTCTGTCTGTCTCTCTCTTCTCCTCTTTCTATCCCTCTTTTTCTCTTCTTCTCTTTCTCTTTCATTATCTCTCTTATCTCTCTCTTCTATCTCTCTCTTTCTCTCTCTTATTTCTCTTCTCACTCTCTTTTCTCTCTTTGTCTTCTTTCTCCTCTCTTCCCTCTATTTCTCTTTCTTCTCTCTCTCTCACTTTTCCCTCTCTCTCTTCTGCTGTCTCTTCTTCGTCTTTCTCTCTCTTTATATCTATCTCTCCTCTCTCTTCTCTTCTTTCTATCTCTCTCTCTCCACTCTTTCTCTTCCCCCTACTCTCTCTCCTCTCTTTCTCTCTCTCTCTTTCTATCTCTCTTCTCTCTCTACCTCTTCTTCTATCACTTCTCTCTTCTTTATCTCCCTTCTTTTCTCTCTCTCCTTTCTCTCTCTTTCTATTCTCTCCTCTCTCTCTTTCTCTCTATTTCTCTCTCTACCCTCTTTCTCTCTCTCTTCACTTCTCTCTCTCTTATCTCTTTCTCTCTGTCAGACAATTTATCATTTCCTTTACCTGTCATTCATTCCCTTCTTTTCATCAGTTTGTCATCTTCTCTCCCTTTCTTTGCTCTCTCACTTCTCTCTCTTTCTCTCTCTCCTCTCTTTCACTCTCTCCTTCTCTTCTTCCTCTTTCTCTCTCTCTTCATTCTCTCTCTTATCTTTCTTTTTCTCTGTCTTCTTTCTCTTTCTCTCTCTCTTCTTACTCTTCTCTCTCTCTCTTGCTCTAACTTTTTTCTCTCTCTCTTCTTTCTCTCCTCTTCCCT
Organism: Mugilogobius chulae; assembly: GCA_038363315.1. NCBI lineage: Eukaryota > Metazoa > Chordata > Actinopteri > Gobiiformes > Gobiidae > Mugilogobius > Mugilogobius chulae. Next base: position 20,467,572 of record CM076410.1, read on the forward strand.
CTATTTCTCTTTCTTCTCTCTCTCACTTTTCCCTCTCTCTCTTCTGTCTTTCTCTTCTCATATTTCTCTCTCTCTTTCTTTCTCTTTATATCTAGCTCTCCCAATTTCTCATTCCTCATCATTCCCTTCTTTTCATCAGTTTCATGTTTTCTCCCTTTCTTCGCTTTCTCACTTCTCTCTCTCTCTTCTCTCTCTTTCACTCTTCATTCTCTCCCTCTCTCTCTCTTCATTCTCTCTTTTATCTTTCTTCTCTCTCTCTCTTCTTACTCTTCTCCTTCTCTTGCTTCTCTTTTTTTCTCTTCTCTTCTTTCTCCTCCTCTTCCTTTCTCTTTCTCTTTCCCCTCTCTCTCTTCTGCCTTTCTCCCTCTTCGTTTTCTCTCTCTCTCTTCTATTCTCTTCTTCTCTCTCTTTCTCTCTCACCTCTCTCTACCTCTCTTTCTCTCTCTTCTTTCTCTCTCTCTTCTCTTGCTCTCTCTCTTTTCTACTTCTCTCTCTCTCTCTGTCTTTCTCTTCTCATTTTTCTCTCTCTTTCTCTCTCTTTATTCTATTCTCTCTCTTCTCTCTCTTCTATTCTCTCTATCCCTTTCTCTCTCCTCTCTCTCTCTTTCTCTCTCTCTCTTTCTCTCTCTTCTTTCACTTGTCTCTCTCTTTCTCTCTTTCTTTTCTCTTCCTTCTCTCTCTCTCTCTATCTCTCTCTTTATCCCTCTCTTTCTTCTCTCTTTCGCTCTTTCTCTCTTAACTCTCTCTCTCTCCACTCTTTCTCTCCTCTCCTCTCTCTCTCTTCTCTCTTCTCTCTCTCTCTTTCACTTCTCTCTCTCTTTCTCTTCTCTCTTCCTTCTCTCTCTCATTCTCTCTCTTCTCTCTTTCACTTCTCCCTCTTATCCCTCTCTTTCTTCTCTCTCTCTCTCTCTCTCTTTTCTCCTTCTCTCTCTCTCCTCTCTCTCTCTCTGTCAGACAATACTTACTCCTTCTTTACCTTTTCATTTCATTCCTTCTTTTCATCAGTTTTTCATCCAGGCTCATCCCAAACCAAATCCCTCCTTAGGTTTTGACCTTTCCACGCGCTGGCGTTTGTGTGAGTCCGTTAAAAGCCTAATACAACGACACGTGTCCTGAAGTGAAGCTACAAAAGCCATTTAAAGTGGTCACACTAATCACCTGTTCAAATGAGAGCCAATTAGAAATGACAATGAGCTGCAGTCAGGTGCGACGCTGACCCACTTACCAACTACACGGGACGCTTTCGAAATGTGGGGTCAGTGGAATTTGTCTTTTTATACATTGAAGAACTTGAGATTTTTATTTCAATTTCAATTTTTGTCTCTGAAGAAAACGTAGATACGCAAAAACAAATGTCAAAAACGTATAATGTAAGCGTACAATAACTACGGGTTTTGGTTGAAGCTACAGTAAGTGGCAACATTTTTAGTTAAAGCTTCAAATTACTAAAGTGGGTAAGTTTAGGCAGGGTGCAAATTCTGAAAAAAACACATGTCTCTTCTTTTCCGGGTTAATTTCGTTTGTTTTCCATCTGAAGCTAACAGACTTCTGGCCAGCACTGGCACACAGTTAACAGAATATATTCTCTTGCAGCATGCGGCGCAAAAAGTATTGTAGTTTGTCACTTCATGCTTCTCTTGTCCCGTTCTGAATCGCATGCTGCTGAGTGCGGGCGAATCAAAAGCTCAATGACACTACTCTGGGTTTGACAGAACACTGAAATTGTCTTTGTCATTTTTTTTCTCCCCTACAATTAATACAAAATACATTCAGAAGGAGAGATGGGGAAAGTATAAGCAGGGAGAGGGACAAACCAGAGGGAGGGAAAATCCCCCCTACCCCCCCCCCCCCCTACCTCCCCTCTAAGTTTAGAGTGGGAACTCACTCCATTATGACTACAGCGTGTTGAAAAAGTGTTACCGCTTTCTGTGGCGTGGGCTGTTGATTGTACTGCTGTTTCATTGGACAAGACACTCCCCTCAGCTCTCCTGCCCGAGCATTCATGTTTTTATCAGTCCGACAGAAAAGTCCCAATTCAAGAACCCATTAGGTGCAATTTTCTCTCCGCTCAGTTGAAATACTCCGGGAGTGTTCCGCTTTTTGATTCCTGCACCTTTGCGCCGTCCTTTGAGTCTCTTCAGTCAGTGTACGCGGGGTTAACGCGGGGCGGCGCGCGGCCTACATCTGCGCTCCAAAGATGTGTTTCATGTGCTAAACTCCAACATTTCTCTCCATTTCCGGAATTCATGTTTTATCACAGCTCTCCTTTGCCCTCCGCAGACTTTTTTTTTTTTTTCATCTGCTGCTGGATTATTAATGGAATAATTAGGTTTGGGATGTATTTTAATGAACAAATCAATCACTGAATTAAATATGGGGTTGGAGCTGCAGTACAGGCCAGGACAGTGGGGAATGCTGTAATGAGAACAGAGGTGTGAAAGGATTATGATGACTAAATAATGATATGTGTGATAATGTGGACAATGCATGTTAAAGTGCATAGATCCAAAGGAGAATGGAAGATAATATGGACAACATAATGGTATCAGTTGAAATACAGTATTGTAGACCTTTGCTGGTTCTAGTGTTTGTGTTTAGTGTGTGCATTATTCATTTATGTATTATTTTGAATCATCTAAATATTAAGCATGCTATGTATAGTGTAATTTCTGAGTTAGAATCTGAAACTTTAATCTCAAGCTTCAGACACTGCGGCATAAAGAACGATGCGGCTATGTCCACTATGTCCACTATGTCCACTATGTCCACAGTTTATTTGGTCCAAGCTCCATTTCTGTGCCTAATAACTAGTTCCTCAGTCTGATCTCCTAGTAAAGTTTTCCTCTGCGGTTGTGAGAGCTCAGGGCTAATATGTGTTAATCATGTAGTACACTGATTCTAAACCTTGGGGTCGCGACCTAAAGATGGGTTGTGAAAAGTTTTTGTTGGGTCGTGTGAAGTTGCCAGTTGAATGAGCATAAGTCCTGCTTCTCAGTACAGCTCAGAGTCTAATGCTTCATAGCCCAACACAGTCTCACTAGATGGCGTACTTTTACCACGACACAAAAACAGTGTATTTTGACCACGACTTCACAGCTATTTTTAGTACTTAATTTACGCCGTGCATTTAGCACGATATGAAAAAGCGTAAAAATGACACAAGATTTCACAGCGTTAAAAAAAACAGAGTTTTGATTGCAGCCACGTGGGGACGTTTTCTTCAGGTGAAACGGGTAAGTTCAGGCATAAAGTTACTAAAATGGGTAAGATTAGGTCTGGGGCTTGGGATAGGTTAAGATTAGAATCAGGATTTCATGAATATTCTTAAATAAGAACACGTCTTAACAACCACCATTGAAATGAATGGGGACTGTGATTCGTACTATAATTACACAAAACAGCTGTGAACTTGTACTAATCATACCTCATTAACATGTTGTGTAATGTCGTGGTAAATGTACGCTTTCTTGTGAGATCGGACTTGTTTTTTCAACTTCCTAAGGCTACGCGCTGAAATGCAGTGTATTTTGAACTAAACTGGTGGCAACATGTTGGCAACAATCAGCAGGAAATTAACTAACCAATGAGAATGTAGGCCTGTTTAAAATGAACAGAGACTGTTGCGTCAACTTCCTCTCTCTCTCTTTCTCTCTCTCTCTCACTCTGGACAGACCCATGCGCAGGTTAAATCAGCTCACAGACAGATTGTGACTGACAGGCAACTGGCAACTGTACAGGTTTTTTCTCTGAGTGTTTAGCTACAAAATTACAATCCGAATAAAATTCACTGAGATACTGAGTGTCAAAACTTCAAAGATCCATATGCACGTAGCACAGGCACACATAATACTCTCAGTTTTTCTGAACTTTTAGCCACTTTTAAATGGATCAACCTGTCTGAGCATGGTCTGTCCCACAATCAAATGAACATTTCTCAGCTTTACCTGGTCCCGTGCGAGTGTGCGTCACTGCGCAGATCAGATGACTACTAATCTGTGACAGCAATGCAGCTACATGGAAAAAGACTATTTATATCAATAGTCTTATAATGTATTAATAATAGGCTACTTAGACTGTTGTCAAAGATGACCAGTTAGAAAAAGAGGGTCGCCTGAAAACAAGGAGAAACTTTTTACGAAATGTATGAATCTGAGAAAACTATGCTACTCCATTTTGTCTGTGTTTCAACATGTGACCCTCGATGAAAGTCTGGACACCTCTGACACCCAAGGAAAGAGAGAAAGAAAAAAAATAACAGGATCAAGAAGTAAAACAGTATCAGTAAAAGAAAGGATTGGTGTCGGAGGTCAGGTAAGGTTAGGTCTTCGTTCGTCCACAATAATTCCTTTCACAAACTAAAGCCACTTGTGTGTTGTGTCTGTCAGTCCGTCAGATGACTTCACCTCTCTGCTTCCTGACACTTGTGGACGAAGCACTTTTAGCTGTAAACATTTACCTGGGCAAAGTGACACTGGCCCGGAGCTGCTGTCACGACTCACAAACCAGACGCAGACTAATGACTCCGCTAAATATTGACCTTTTTTGGAAATTTAGCCTCGAGGCTTTCGAAGTGTGATCAGCTAAAATAGGACTGTTAATATGGAGAAAGTACAATCAAGAGACTTTGTGATGGAATGTGTTTCTTGTGTTTCTTCATGGGCAATGTAGCAAACATTTCATTTTTCGTAGACCTGTTTGGTAACACTTTAAAAGACCACCACGTTACTTACCAGTTAATTACCGTGTCACTTAATAGTTTCTAACACACTGACACTTAGTAGTACTTACGGTGGTACTTACACTTGCGGTGAGTTCAGGGCCTAACCTTAACCTAAACACAATTCTAATCTTAACGTAAAACCTCATCTTGACCCTCAGACAGGCCGTTTTACAAAGTGAGGACCAGGGACAATGGGCCTCGTTCATGAAAATCTTCTTGAAAATTGTGCGTAGCTTCTCACAAGAAAGCGTACATTTACCACGACATTACACAATATGTAAATGAGGTATGATTAGCACGAGTTCACAGCTGTTTTGTGTAATTATAGTACGCATCACAGTCCCAGTTCATTTCTATGGTGGTTGTTAAGACGTGTTCTTATTTGTGAATATTCATGAAATCCTGATTCTAATCTTAACCTGCTCCAAGCCCCAGACCTAATCTTACACATTTTAGTAACTTTATGCCTGAACTTACCCGTTTCACCTGAAGAAAACGTCACCACGTGTCTTCAACCAAAACTCGTCCTATTGTGATGCTGTGAAATCTCGTGTCATTTTTACACTTTTTCACATCGTGCTAAATGCACGGCGTAACATAAGTACTAAAAACAGCTGTGAACTCGTGCTCAAAATACGCTGTTTTTGTGTCATGGTAAAAGTACGCCCTCTAGTGAGACTGTGTTGCCTTATATGGTCAATATGGGCCAGACGCAAGACTTCACTCACTTTTTGTTTATAAAATTGCTTTACATATAAGAATTTATTTAACAATATTACATGACCTACAACAATGTGGGAATTGTAATTTTTGACAGAATTATACAAGAGAAAAAAAATCTATAACAGCAGATTTTTTGGTCTTACGAGTGCTCCTGAGTGTTCTTAGGATTTGTTCCTACAGACCAACATTTCTCGTTAGGAACACATTTTGTGAATGTCAGCAATGCTTGCTTGTAAGAACATGTCATGAACGAGGCCCAATGTCCTCAATCTGCAAAAATGTTCTTACTTTGATAGTAGACTAAGAAACGTGGTTCTCACTTCGATGCTCGTACAAGAACACACACATAAAGTGTACATGTGTGGGTGGGAGGTCAGGTGACATTTTACTTCAGCTGCCAAGAGGACTAGAGCTGGCACTGTTTAACCACATTTTGGAATAAATATTGAAAAACTATATCATGTGATGTGAGAGGTGACTGTGTGTTGAATGGACATCCAGCTCTGGGCCTGAGTCTGGAGCTGACCGGAGCCTGTCTGCAGCGAGCTCGATCTCACAAGAAAGCGTACATTTACCACGACATTACACAACATGTAAATGAGGTATGATTAGCACGAGTTCACAACTGTTTTGTGTAATTATAGTACGCGTCACAGTCCCCATTCATTTCAATGGTGGTTGTTAAGACGTGTTCTTATTTATGAATATTAATGAAATCCTGATTCTAATCTTAACCTGCTCCAAGCCCCAGACCTAATCTTACCCATTTTAGTAACTTTATGCCTGAACTTACCCGTTTCACCTGAAGAAAACGTCCCCACGTGGACAAGACCAAAACTCGTCCTATTTTGACTGTGAAATCTCGTGTCATTTTTACTCTTTTTCATATCGTGCTAAATGCACGGTGTAACATAAGTACTAAAAACAGCTGTGAACTCATGGTCAAAATACGCTGTTTTTGTGTCGTGGTGAGACTGTGTTGCTGCAGCCGCTAGCCACAGCTTTTATTCCTGATGTGGGAAACACATTTGCTCAGGAGCATTAGTGAAGCTACACAGACTGTATTTGTCCTTCAAAACTAGGCTGTGTTTAGGCATACATTTTTGGGGGGAAATGGGGTAAGATAAAGACATTTACTAAAAAAATAAACACAACTGTAACTTAAAATTATTGCAAAAGTATCCTCCTGACTACCCATAGTTCATTTTTGTCCTCTCTAGTGGACATTTCTCCACTAAGATATTTCCAACCCCCTGCACACCATCTAACCAACTCCTGTTGTGATTTAAAGAGGACATTCAGAACTTTCAAATGATACCAAATTTATAAGGGTGGGGCTTGGGAAAGACCCAGCTCCTTTTCAAGGAAAATGGCCATCATCGAAAAATCTAATTTTGTGGAAATAAGGACAGAAGGTGATATACCTTTTTTATTAATCCAGTTTTAGATCAAAATTCCATTGGCATATTTTTATGAATGTCTAATGAACACTTTAAAACTGTTTTTTAAGTAATGTGACAATATTTTATAATGAAATTTGAGTGTGACAGAGACGTCCTCTGAAGTGGACATTTAGAGTCATTTCACTTTTTTTTTTTGTTTTGAAACCAATGGTAGTGAGTCAGAATATTGCTACAAATGTGGGAGAAAACTCAGATATTGAGTTGTTTGATGATGATGACCAAGATCCATTGTCTGAGGGAGAGGCAGAGTAATCAGAGAGCTCTGAGGATGAGGTTGAGGCAGGACAGGCAGAAGAGGAACCATCAGTGTCCAGTCGCCATCTGTCTAGAACAAGACTACAATGTACATCATGACTTTGTACTCTTTGGACTATAATAAAAAACAGGCTATCAAAAAGAAAGGAGGAGGAGCATCTGAGATGGTGGTCAGCAGAAGTTCTGAACCTGCTGTCAGTAATGGTTTGACAACAAGTCAGTGGTTATGAGTTCCTCTGCCTACGGCATTGAGCCTCAGGACTGATGCAGAAGATGGTCCAAGAAAGAAAAAAATGTTTGTACAATGCATGGCTACACTGCTGTCAGCTTCTGAGCAAGAAGCCACTAAAGTTCCTGGATTTTAAACTGGTCCTTGTTGAATCATTAGTCAAGCTCAAGGAGCAATCTCCAAAGAAAGTGAAGAGAGTGATGAATCCAAATATCACACACAGTAAACCAGAAAAAAAAATGAGAAAAGTTCAATGTTCCAAAATAAATGCACTACAGATCTGTGTTAAGGTTGTGGAGAGTTTTAAACCCTGAGTTCACTTACTCTCTGTAGAACTGAACTGTATGGAAATTGTTAAATTTATACGTCGGCAAACTTCTGATGTCCTCTACAGTGGACATGCTGTGTTTTTCAAACAAAAACATGGTAAAGAAAAAAAAAAATTTCAGTGTAGTCACAGTCTTCTAAATAACTGGGGAAAACAAAAAAAATACAAATTGGGGAAAAGAAAATTCTCTGGTAGTATATATTTTTGGCTGTGAGGGTCACCAGTTGGTTGCTTGATTATTTTCAGGGTTCGGGCTGAAAAGTTTGGTAGCCCCTGCTTTAGTGCACTTTGTTTTATTACAATTACTCTCAAAGTTTTGCGTTCTGAATGACACTTGACACACATTAATAACCTAAACCTTCCTAAATCCTTTCCCGCCGATCCAAACCCTGGTGTGTTTACCGTCTCCTCCTCTGTCCTGAATACAGATCGTACGTTTTTCCGAACTTTCTGCTTAGTCAGGAACGCGCCGCCTCGCTCCTCAAACACAACCTTTCAGCTCCTCTTTCTCCGCGTTTCCCAGGCACGTTCTTATCTGCGTCTGCCTCCTGAACCCGGGACACCTCCGCCGCTCCAAATCCTCACGGTTAGCTTAGCCCCCGGGTGTGGCGCGGCGCTAGCTCCTCTGGGTGCTGAGCTAACAGTCTCTACACGACTCATTAGTTTGGATTCACCACTGACCCGGGCCTCCTTCACGTGCCCTTCACACTTTACACAGCGGAATTCTCAATTAGGACTGACTGGGAATGGGGAAAGAGCTTGTTTTTTTGTTTGTTTATTGTGTCCACGACTTGAAAAAGAGATGAATGAAGGGAGTTTTTGTGTAGTTGAGTTAAAAACCTTGAATTTTGTGCTAAACTAGTAAGCTCGCAAACTGCTTCTGATGATATATATATAATAACATAACATTTCTACACAATGAATGAACAAATGAAAAACAAGACACGAGCAGGAACCAAGTGAGCGCAGGTGAAGTGAATAAACTAATGTGAAAAAAGCCCAAAACTCGACGCGTGTACATGTGTCAGTGATGGTGAGAAGTCCCAAGTTGAGTGTGAACCTCCGAGAACTCGTGGCAGAGTCCGTACATATGTGTAACATGTACATAGTGACAGTATAATTACACAATATCGTATTATTAGGTTATTACTATTTATTACCTGGCATTGCATCGGACAGCCCTCTGGGTCCTTTTTAGCGCCCGAGTATAAATTGTAAGCTCCGCCCCACTCTGGTCCCTTTTGTTCATCTCTTGGTTGAGCTGAGGTAAGCATCCTATTCAATCCTTGGTTTTTAATATACACACTAAAAATGCTGGGTTAAAATGGGCTAAAAACAACCCAACCAATAACCCAGCGCTGGGTCAAATGTGGACCAACCCAGCGTTTAGTTATTTTAACTCATAATGTTGGGTTAATAATTTAACCCAACACAATGGGTTGTTTTTCTACCCAATTCTGGGTTATTTCTAACTACACTGATGGGTTAACATAACCCAACTGTTGGGCTATTTTTCTACCCAATGCTGGGTTATTTTAACCCAACACTTGGGTTAAAAGATAACCAATTGTTGGGTCATTTTTTACTATTAGGTTGGGTTAATTTGACCCAATTTATGGGTTAAATGCTTATAATGATCACCACAGTGCTTTTAAACAAAACTTTATTTTTAAAGCATTTTTTCTACAAATAATTACAATTAAAACATGTCACAGCATTAACAGCAGCACATTATTCAGATTAAAGTCAAAATATTCACCAAAACTGTCCATTTAGTAGTTTGACAGACGTTTGAGTTTGAGTGTTGTCTCTGGAGCTGGGACTCTTCAGGTGCTGAAGATTAAAAAAAGAAGAGAAACATGTTTACAGTCAAATGTACAGGACATGAGCATTTCTACAATATAGAACTACATATTAAAAAGTCTCTATATATGAACATACTGCTTTAGTTTAAACACTTACATGTGTGACTGAAGAAACAGAAGTTTGAGTTTGTTTCTCTCACACTCTGGAACTGTGACTCTTCAGTCTGCAGGAGATCACACTGTGAAAACATGTTTACACTCAGTTATTGTGTATTTACAACATACATTAAAAATACATTTTTTTTTTTACAATGAGAAAATTATTAATGCACTATAATGTGCAGCTGTAGTTTCCACGCTTACATGTGAGACTTTGTGAAGAGTCAGAGGTTTGAGTGTTGAGACTCTGGAGCTGTGGAGATTCTGCTGTAAAAACATAAACATATTGTCATGTTCTAGTATGTCTGTGACACTTCTTACACATCAGCGTTTCAAACAGTTCTAAATGCACTTACACATTGTGGTTCAGCAGAGGCTTCAGGTTGAGTTCTTCTCAGGAGATGTAGTGAACACCTCAGTCTGCTTCTGCTGTTGGAACAGAGACAAATACATCTGCTGAAATCTGTTCAATTTAAAGACATTATGTTATATTTACAGCACTTGCTTAAACTTGTGGTGATTGGTCTGATATAAGATGTTCTTCAGGTCTGCAGCTCCATTTAACAGTCACACATGATGTTCCATCTCAGAGTCACAGGTCAGAATCAGGGCTGTGGGCACTTCTGTCAGCTCAAGTTTGTACTGTGGGAGAAAAAAAAAAACAAAGATATGTTACTATGTCTAGATAACACCATTTCTATTCAGTATTTAATTACTTTTGATTAGACTCTCACACATAGGGTTTGTTCATCTCAAAAGCATAACTTAGATCTTAGAACATTTTACTGTGGATAAAGCAATAGGAACATTACTGTATATTTCTGCATATTGTAAAAGTAACAAGCAAATTTACCAATAACAATAAAACATAATACAATTAGTAAAAAATAAAATAACACAATTAGGCTACCTGTTTGCAGTAGGGTCCAGTGTTCCCTGAGCAGATACACAGAGCTGCAGTGTTTGTCTAAAAGCACAAAGATGATCACATTAGAATCCAAATAACAGAGAACATAAAACACAAAAGCAGCTGCTGCTGACCTGTCGAGCTCTGGTGATGTTTCCTCAGCTCTGCAGATCCACAAGAAGAAGAAGATGAATCTAAAACAGAGACAGTTTAAATAAGTGACTGTTGTTAGCTCTTGAGCTGCTCCATGTGTTGTTCATTGGAATAACGAGACGTCTCCACACGCTCTGTCCCTGCTGCTGTTGCTGTTCTCCTCATCACACTGTGTAGGCAAACATCAGACCTATTCACATATTGTTTAGGCCTAAGCTAAGTTTTTTTTTAAATGAGATATAGTGCAAAAACAAACGGGGAAAGCGACTGAAAATCCTGTTGTGCGTTAGCATGTTAGCGGTTAGTGCACATATTCTTTTTCTTAATTATTTTCTTTACATGTTTAACTCTGGATATTTCAGTCAATACTGGTCCTATCGACATGAAATAAAAACTGTGACAGAGTGTAAAGTCTCATCTGTCAGACTGACTGTGTAAAACAAACCTGTGTGTGACAGACTTTGAGATACAGCTGCTTAAAAACACCAGACTTCACCAACACTTAGCCCTTCTGTTAGCCCTTTATCCTCTCTCTGTGTCATTTATTTACAGCTAATTAATATAAAAACTAACCCAAAATGTGTGGGTTTAGCTAAGGAACATACAATAAGGTTAAAAGCACATTATTTACTTCACTAACAGTTCCTTTCATGGAGCTGAGCTCACAGTTAAAAACAGTTAAAGAAGCAGAAACAGTTGAACTGTTGAGGCTGAGCAGCAAAAGTTAGAGGAATAAAGTTTATTTTAACCAATTATCTATTTCAAAATGATTAAACTGTACAAAGTTCCAGGTAAAATCATAAAGCTAAAGTAATAAAAGCAGCATAAATACCTGTGTCAGATGTTTCTGGAGCTCAGAGCAGGAGCAGGAGGATAATGGAGTCTGGAGTTGAAAAATTTGTGTTTTCGCCCAATTTTCTGGGTTGTTTGGGATAATTTAACCCAGAACGCTGGGTAGATTCATAAAAAGCGGGAAAATGTCTGTCATAATTTGTCTTAAAATTACCCAACATGCTAACCCAGCATTTTGGGTTATGAAAAACCACCCAACTCTGTTAAAATAACCCAGAAAAGTGACCCAACGACCATAACCAGCAAATGGGTAGAAAAAACAACCCAGCATTTTTTAGGGTGTACTTTTGTTAATATTGACTCTTTATACACCACTATTACGACATTGCAGAGTTATTTAATGTTAAATTTGATGGCAAAGTTGTTCCTATTGTCGAGTGTGGGCGTGAGGGTGGCGAAGCTATGCTAATTAGCTGTTGTGTTTCCTTTAGATGTGGGCTGGTCCGAACGGTACATGTGACTGTGCTTTCTTATTGTTAAACCGTGTTCTGTGGCTCTCTGAAGCATCGCACCGCAAAAATATACAACACAACGTAGAGCAGATACAGACAGGTTACATATGCATGCATAATCCGGTCTCAGTGTGAGTGGCCACCATTAGGTGGATCCAGATCAGGATCTGGACTGAAGGCAGTGTGAGCCTGGTGTAACAGTCTCAAAACCTCCTGGGGCTTGATCAAAAGAGGTTGAGGGCTGCTTCTGGGCCTCAGGTCACAGTTTCTCCAGGTCTAATATAGTCCCTGCTTTTGGTTTTAGCAACAGACACTTAAAATTTAGAACAATCAAATGTTGACAAAACATTAGGCACTCACTTGTTTAGAAAAAATATGAAAAGCTTTTATGGGCTGGACACATTCAAAACACACCGACACATGTGGGCTTCCTCAGGCCTTCTTCAGGGTGTGACCAATCAGAACAATTTTCATTTAGACAGTATTCATGTAGCTGTATCAAAGACTATTGAGATTTAGGCCACTAATGTGTCAATAGTGGCCACACAAGGTTGGACCTGGGCTCTGTGGTGCACTGTGGAGCTTTTCTCATTAGGTGTCTTTGTTGCATTAAATAAACAATGAAAATCTGCTTTTTTACTTGAAACAGACTTACATGGCCACAAAATGAACAATTATTTGTCCTGGAGGAGGCTCGCTCATGTTTGTTTCCACAGAAAAGCAGCTTCTTTAGCTGATTGTTTCATTATACATTCAGAACATTTATCTTATATAGAGATGACTTTTTATCTTCAGAAAGTTACACTGTGCACCTTTAAGAAGACTCGAGGTGAAACTGTCTTCGTCCACGTTGCCCAGTGTGGATCTGTGAATGTTTGGTGGTGTCAGAGAGGTCGCAGCCTTGATTCTGTCAGGCTTGAAAAGAGCTATAGAAATCCAATGCATTCTCATTAGTAATAGTAGTTCAAAACTCATTCATTTGCTGTTGATTTAGCTTCATTCAAAGTCACAGAAACACTTTCACACTTCATCTTCACGCTCCCAATCCAACCGGTGCAAACATAACTTTACTTTTATGCAAATGTCTCTCCTACAGACAAACCTCGTCTACCTTTCCCTCTCTTAACAACCTGAGTAATGCCTTCCACCTCTGTTCCCCGTGAACACACATCCGTCCAGACGATTTATGGATCATGTTTAAGGCCGGCGTGGGCGCAGCAGGACTCATTAGGCGCCGCGCATGCACACTGTGTGGAAACGTGCGCACGCTCAGGGATGTTGTTATGTATGGAGAGTGTACAGGAATGTGAGCAGACGATGGACGGCAGGGAAGTGTGTTACTGCTGCTGCTGCTGGTAGTAGTATGTGAATGAGAAGCAATTAAGAGAGAGAGAGGGGGAGAGAGGGGAGGAGAGAGAAGAGAGGGAGAGAGAGAGAGGAGAGAGAGAGGGAGAGAGAGAGGAGAGAGAAAGGGAGAGAGAGAGAGGGAGAGAGAGAGGGAGAGAAAAGGAGAGAGGAGAGAGAAGAGAGGAGAGAGAGAGAGGAGAGAGAGAGGGAGAGAGAGAGGAGAGAGAAAGGAGAGAGAGAGGAGAGAGAAGAGAGGGAGAGAGAGAGAGGGAGAGAAGAGGAGAGAGAGAGGAGAGAGAAAGGAGAGAGAGAGAGGGAGAGAGAGAGGGAGAGAGAGAGGGAGAGAGAAAGGGAGAGAGGGAGAGGGAGAGAGAGAGGGGGAGAGGAGAGAGAGAGGGAGAGAGAGAGAGAGAGAGGGCGAGAGAGGAGAGAGGAGAGAGGAGAGAGGGGGGGGTAGGGAGAGGAGAGAGAGTAGGAAGAGGAGAGAGAGAGAGAGAGGGAGGGAGAGGAGAGAGAGAGGGGGAGAGGGGGTGAGAAAGAGAGAGAGAGAGAGGGGGAGAGGGGGGTGAGGAAAAAGAGATATGGGGAGAGGAGAGAGAGAAAGGGAGGAAGGGAGAAAGAGATGGAGGGAGAGAAGAGAGAGAGAGAGGAAGAAGGAGGGAGGGAGAGAGGGATGAGAGAGAGAGAAAAGAGAGGGGGGTGAGAAAGAGAGAGATGGGGGAAGAGAGAGAGAGAAGATAGAGAGGGGGTGGGAAAGAGAGGAAGAGAGGAGACCGTAGAGAGGAGAGAGAAGAGATGGGGGAAGATAGAGAGAGAAGAGAGAGGGGGAGAGGAGAAAGAGAGGGAGAGAAAGGGATAAGAGAGAGATGGAGGAAGAGAAGGTAGAGAGAGAAAAAGGAGAACAGAGAAAAATATAGAAAGAAAGGGGAAGAAGAGAGAGAGGAGAGGAGAAAGGAGAGAGAGAAGAGATAAGAAAGAAAGAAGAGAAAGATAAGAGCGAGAGAAGAGACAGAGAAAGAGGGAAGAGAGAGAGACGAGAGGGACGAAAATGAGAACAGAGAGAAAGAAAGGAGTAAGAGAGAAGATAGGGAGAAGAGGAAGGAAGAGATAGGAGAGAGAGAAAAATAAGAGAGGAAGAGCCGAGAAAGCGAGAGAGAGAGATAAGTAAAAAGAGAACAAAAGAGAAGAGAGGAGAGAGATAGAGAAATAAGAAAGAGAAAGAGAGAAGATCAAATGGGTAGAAAGAGGAGAGACACAGAGAGAGAAAGGTAGAGAGAGCGGAGAAAAGGGTAGAGAGAGAAGGTGAAAGAAGAGAGGAAGATAGTAGAAAGAGAAACAAAAAGAGAGGACTAGGGAAAAGAGAGAGATTGAGTAACAAAGAGAGAAAGAGAATGAGAGAGAAAAAATAAGGAGGGGGAGAGAGAGAATGAGAAGAGAGAGATAAGAGGAAAAGAGTGAGAGAGAGGAAAAAGAGCAAATGATATGAGAGATAATGAGAGACGGAGAAGAGAGAGAGAAAGCGTGGGGGAGAGAGAGACAGACAGATGGGAGAGAGCATGGAAGAAAAGAGAGAGAAAGAAAAGGAGAAAAGCATACGAGAAGAAGAGAGAAAAGAGAGAGTAGAAGAGAGAAAGGAGAGAGTGCAAGAAGGGAGGTCGACTACAGTTGATTTGGAGCAGACTGAAATGATTTAGTTTCATAAACACTCAGATGTGTTTGATAGGTTTAATTAATATGAGTAGAGTTCTATGTAAGTATTAAACACCAGCGAGGAGTCGTGAATGAATGAGTTTGAATGTATTACATCATCAGAATGATCAGACACCAGTGTTCCTCTTAGGACCAGGCTCCAGATGGATCTTTAAGCTTCTGGTTTTGCGTTGGGCGACTGGTCCATGACTAAACTCAGTCTTGTCTAACCCTAACCCTACACCGGGGTAAAAAACAAGAACTGAAAGTAGGAATATATATATGTCTTAGGGATAAAATTGTTCAAAAACTTTGAAAATTGTTTGAAGTATGCAGCGATGGAATGGAAAGGCCAGAATGGATCAGTTTTGGTCATGCAGCCTCTGTCCGGCACAAACTCTGTAGTTGTATAATGCACGCAATAATACAATAATAGTCCCAATGTTTAAAGAAACAAAACCTGACTGAATGTGTATTATTATGTTGTGTTAACAACTGATGAGTGACCTTCCAAATATGAACAACAAATATGGACTGTTTACTGTTCAAATGTTCATAAAAATACAAGTTCTGACACTAATAACAGTGACTTTTGTTGCCTGGAGAATGAGGTCTGGTCGGCCCCCGAGTCAACTGGATTTCTAGGGCGGAGCAAAGCTCACCTAACAGACAGCGGAGGGAACCAATCAGAGAAGAGCATAAAGGCTTCTAGTGCCGTAAGCTGTTGGGACTTCTCTTGCTGTCATCCTCGAGCCGACTGCACTGCCTTGACCATCTTGAACACGACTATTGACGCCAATGTCTTTTTGGTCGGTTTCCGGTGCGCCATGTTGTTTATCCTTCCGCCGCGCTGCCTAGATCTCATGCGCGCTGCGCACAGCAGGGACGTTGTTAGCAAAAACCATGAGACTGAAATAAATGATTTTCAATTGCACGGTACGATCTGGATTTTGAGGGAAGCGCCCTTAGAGGGTGTGGCGACCAGACTGATATTTCTCTGTGTAAAAATACAGAGATATATCATTCTGGACTTTCTAGGCAATAGCTTTTGTGCTTTACAGATTAAGAATTTTAAAATAGATAAACTAACAAAATCGAATAAAATCGAAAATTGTGGCAGCAAAAACGAAACTATATCTAATTATAACTCAGGTGAATACACATCCATAGTTTGTGTGTATTCATTATTCATTCATAGAAATATTCATATATCATTTCAAAATATGAGATAAGACATCTGTATGTCTTATCTCAATTTTTTTTACGAATGAAACAGCCTCATCAAAATTCTACAAAGTATCTTTGTTTAAAAAAAAAGAAAAAAAAAAAAACATTGATCAGTGACCTGTTACAAAACATGGAAAAACTTTTAAAAATCCAGTTATGTTTACATTTCCCTGCTAACACAATCTTTTTTCCAAATAGAAGAACAAAAGCAGATTTGTATAAACTGTGGCCTGGGGGCCAAATGTAGACCATTGGACATTTTCTGTTGATCTTCAGTCTTCTAAAAGTACAAAAATATAGATATACTGTATATTTACTTTTATTGTCAAACTGAATAAACTGTTCAAATTTGAGAAAAAGTGCTTGATAGTGTCAAAACCTAATTTAATTTGAATATCACTGACAAATAAAATACAGATTTATTCAGATATCTACTGTATTTATTTTCCAGCCCATCTCCCGATTCATTTCCACAGACTGGTCATTCTGAGTAGAACTTTTCCTTGTTACAAACTCGTGTGTATTTTCTCCTAAGTAACAATTACACGTGCTAATGCGGAGCGGCGCTAGCTCGGAGGCCAGTGCGGAGGTGAGGCCAACGCTCCCAGAACAGAACAGAACGGACCTCTTACAGGACCGGCGCACCACACTATTTAACCGTCAAACTAATGCCTGTAATTTGTCGGCTCTTTGCTATGACACTGAGAAGTAATAATTTTCACCATAAGGCGTAATTATCCCGGTTTGAATCGCTCGTTTTTGCCACCTCCGACGTGTGTTGGTGTTAACTCAGTCCTCCGAAGTACACGCTAATGTTTCCAGAGAGCAAACTGGCATTGTCAAGTTTTTTAAGCAATGATTGGTAAAAAATATAATAATAATAATAGATGTTAAGAAGAGTTTGCTTCAGTGTTAAATATATGGAAGAAATGATGGTGTAATTATACAGGGAAAGCTACAAAAGTGCTTTACAGACTATATTTTGAACCACTTGCAGCACTTAAAAATGGCTGTTGTTTATTTCAGAAAGGTCTGTTTACAGTTACAAACCAAGACACACGTGAAGCATTTATATGAACTTACAATATTAATCTAAAAGTATTTAAAGATTGAAAGAAACAAGTCTACATCTAGGTTAAAAACTGTGGCTGCCCTTTAGTGATAAACTACAATATCGTAAAGTTTAGCCCTTTACAGTACGTCATTTTAAACATCACACCAAAGTGCCTCTATAGAGTAAATCACTCTAAATATCTCAACAGTAAGTCCTTCATTCTTTATCACAACAAAATGCTGTTCTTTAACTCATTGTACACGGCACGACAATGTTTTGTCTTTTTACAATGTGTATCATAAACCTTATCACAACAAATGTTTAGCAACTATACAGTACATAATTGTAATCTTCATCACAGGAGCTCACACCTACATTATCTTGAGTATAATTCAGTCCATCTCCTTTTGTAAAGCACTTTGGTGATTTTAGACATTTGCATTATGTGCTAAATAAATTAAATGTGCTTACCTACATCAATGTTAAGCAATTTTACAGTGCGTCATTGTAAACATCACCTAAACAAAGTTTTGAAACTTTACAGTATGTTATTGGTAAAATCACTCTAACAAAGTTTTACTTACAGTATGTTATTGTAAACATCACCTAAACAGTTAGACTTAAGTAGTATCTCACTCTAACAGTTAGTCTTTACAGTATGTTATTGTAAACATCACCTAACAAAGTTTAGTTACTTTACAGTATGTTATTGTAAACATCACTCTAACAAAGTTTAGTACTTTACAGTATGTTATTGTAACATCATCTAACAAAGTTTAGACTTTACAGTATGTTATTGTAACATCACTTAAAAAGTTAGAAACTTTACAGTATGTTATTGTAACATCACTCTAACAAAGTTAGTACTTTACAGTATGTAATTGTAAACATCACTCTAACAAAGTTACAACTTTACGTATGTTATTTAAACATCACTTACAAAGTTTAGATTTACAGTATGTTATTGTAAACATCACTCTAACAAAGTTTAGAAACTTTACAGTATGTTATTGTAAACATCATCTAACAAAGTTTAGACTTTACAGTATGTTATTGTAACATCACTCTAACAAAGTTTGAAACTTTACAGTATGTTATTGTAACATCACTCTAACAAAGTTTAGAATTACAGTATGTTATTGTAAACATCACTCTAACAAAGTTTAGTACTTTACGATGTTATTGTAAATACTCTACAAATTTAGAAACTTTACAGTATTTATTGTAAACATCACTCTAACAAGTTTAGTTACTTTACAGTATGTTATTGTAAATCACTCTACAAAAAACAAATTTAGAACTTTACAGTATTTATTGTAAACATCACTCTAACAAAGATTAGTTTACTTTACAGTAATATTATTGTAAACATATCACAACAAAGCTTAAAACTTCTGCTGAACACATGTTCTTACATGTGCGTCTGTCTGGACTGAAAGCACACAAGGGCTGACCCTACATACAAGGGGCTGGAGATGAATGTTTGGATCCAATCTAGTCTATGATAAACCTCATTACAACAAACAATAGTTGTTTTTAAGTTCATGGGTTCGACTGCTGGGCGGCCTGGGTCTTTATGTATGGGATGAGTGGGTTTACTCCAGGCATTCTGGTTTCCCTCCACAGCCCAAAACAAGACAGTACTGTAGGTAAAGTCCTAGCTACGGTATCCTCACCAGGGGCCGTGACCCATGAAAATGTCGCCATGTGGTTTAAACCAAAATTTGTGGTTACTTTTTTTTGGCTTTTAGTAACATATTTAAGTAAAAAAAGGCATGAAACATACTCTTTTTGATGTTTTGCTGTATTTAAATTTTTTTGAGACTGTGTTGCAGGATAGGCTTCAGTATACTTACCTCATAGAACAGAGTAAGATTAAAGCCGCTAAAGCGGCGATGATAGCTCTCGCCAGCCGCGCGACCGCCCTGCCACGCCACGCCACCGAGCCGCAACCTCCCACTATTGCTTTTTTCCTCTCCAGACCACTGTTCGAGCTCTTACCCCGCCTTTTGAAAAGTGCCAGATTATTTGAAAGCTAGATTCAGACATCTCTGTAAGTTTGTGCATTCCAATAGGTGGCGCTATAACCTGGACCATTGTGTTTGACATACGTTTGTAACTAGGACTCTCCAATCAAGAAATGATGCAAATGTCAGATCAATCCAACAGAGCATGTGCGTGATAGAGATTTTTAAATATATTTTTGAGCATTCATTGCGCCCCTGGTGGCCAAAGATTGAAAATGCACCATATGTGTAATACAATATTTTGCTTCTTCTCACGCGAAGAATTTGTTGTGTAAGTTTGGTAAAATCGCACAATGTTGACATTTCAGGTAAATGGTAGGGGGCGCTATAGAGTGCAGTCTTCAAATAAAAGTGAATCCATAATGTTTAGTCCAGGATCACACAATAGTGACTGAAGTCTGAGCTCTGTAGGTCAGAGCCTGTGGCTGTGACAGGTCTGTGAAGAAACAGGAAACGAAGGTGGTTTTCGCCGGCCTGCTGCGTGGAAACGGTGAGGAGGATCTAAAAAATTGGATGATTATTGAACTTCAATGCCTCTAGATGCAGCAGGCCAAGTCTGAGCTCACTGGGCCCAAAAACCTAGGACTAGTTCGTTAAAATAAAAACGAAATCAAACTGGCGTCGCTGATTAAATCCAATATGGCCGACTTCCTGTGCATCATAGAGCAGTGCGCCAAGTCAACTTTAGACTTGTCTCATGAAGCTCTATCACTGTTCTGAGTTTCATGAGTCTAGGCCAAAATTTACATGTGTCAGTTGCCATAGGGGTGTCATTCTAGGTGGCGCTGTCGAGACGGGTCTGATTTGACATGCTGGCAATCCCAAATTATTAAATGTTTCACCAAGCTGGTCGCGTTGATGCATGTTGAGCATACTTTTTCGGGGGGTCCAGGGGGTCAAAAATGCAATTGTTTGTCAGAAAATCTGTCTGAGGCATTGAAGAACAAATATCATTAAAGCCGCTAAAGCGGCGATGATAGCTCTCGCCAGCCGCCGACCGCCCTGCCACGCACCGCCACCGAGCCGCAACCTCCCACTATTGCATTTTCCTCTCCAGACCACTGTTCGAGCTCTTACCCCGCCTTTTGAAAAGTGCCAGATTATTTGAAAGCTAGATGCAGACATCTCTGTAAGTTTGTGCATTCCAATAGGTGGCGCTATAACCGGACCATTGTGTTTGACATACGTTTGTAACTAGGACTCTCCAATCAAGAATGATGCAAATGTCAGATCAATCCAACAGAGCATGTGCGTGATAGAGATTTTTAAATATATTTTGAGCATTCATTGCGCCCCTGGTGGCCAAAGATTGAAAATGCACCATATGTGTAATATAATATTTTGCATCTTCTCACGCGAAGAATTTGTTGTGTAAGTTTGGTAAAAATCGCACAATGTTGACATTTAGGTGAATGGTAGGGGCGCTATAGAGTGGAGTCTTCAATAAAAGTGAATCCATAATGTTTAGTCCAGGATCACACAATAGTGACTGAAGTCTGAGCTCTGTAGGTCAGAGCTGTGGCTGTGACAGGTTGTGAAGAAACAGGAAACGAAGGTGTTTTCGCCGGCCTGCTGCGTGGAAACGGTGAGGAGTATCAAAAAAATTGGATGATTATTGAATTTCAATGCCTCTAGATGCAGCAGGCCAAGTCTGAGCTCACTGGGCCCAAAAACCTAGGACTAGTTCGTTAAAATAAAAACGAAATCAAAGTGGCGGCTGATTTTAGATCCAAAATGGCCGACTTCCTGTGTGACGTGGAGCATTGCACCAATTATGTTTTATGTTTGTCTTCATCAGCTCTGTCACTGTGGTAAATGTCATTGTCCTACTCCAAAGTAAACTTGTCCCAGTCTCCATTGGATTTATACAGAAGGTGGCGCCGTAGAGCTGTTTGGTTAAAAGTGTGTAAAATACAGTTATGAATCTGATATTTACATTATTATATTTAATTCGGCCAACTTTGGTGTGAGTCTGTCACTGTTTAGTGACTTTTTTATCTCACATTTGTGAATAAGAGTCCAGTGTCATAGACATGTATAGGAGCTTTGGAGGCTCCTGGAGACAAAACTGTACAAAATAGAGCATAGGTCTGATTGCTTTTATGATCAGGGGCACATTAAGGATTAATGTGCAAAGTTTCACAAATAAAAGTCAAAGTAAATTTTCTATCCCCATTGTAAAGTTTGTGCATGTCTATAGGTGGCGCTGTAGCCCGACCGTTATGTTAGACATATGTTGTAACCGGGGTCATCCAGTCTATAAGTGATTCAAGTTTCAAGTCAATCTGACAGAGGCGTGCGTGTTATAGATTTTAAGGTCTTTTTTTGAGCATTCATTGCGCCCCTGCTGGCCAAGTATTGAAAATGCACCATAGCGATAATGTAATTTATGCTTCTTATCAGGCATAGAATTTTGGGCAAAGTTCATGAAATCGCACAAAGTTGACATTTCAGGGTATAGGTAGGGGGCGCTATAGAGTGGAGTCTTCATATAAAAGTGAATCCATAATGTTTAGTCCAGGATCACACAATAGTGACTGAAGTCTGAGCTCTGTAG
Source organism: Mugilogobius chulae (assembly GCA_038363315.1). Classification (NCBI taxonomy): domain Eukaryota; kingdom Metazoa; phylum Chordata; class Actinopteri; order Gobiiformes; family Gobiidae; genus Mugilogobius; species Mugilogobius chulae. The sequence goes on from CM076410.1 coordinate 20,489,519, forward strand.
GTCAGAGCCTGTGGCCGTGACAGGTTCAAAGAAACAGGAAACGAAGGTGTTTTTCGCCGGCGTACTGCGGAAAACGGTGAGGAGTATCCAAAAAAATTGGATGATTATTGAACTTCAATGCCTCTAATGCAGCAGGTCAAGTCTGAGCTCACTGGGCCCAAAAACCTAGGACTAGTTCGTTAAAATAAAAACGAAATCAAACTGGCGTCGCTGATTAAATCCAATATGGCCGACTTCCTGTGCATCATAGAGCAGTGCGCCAAGTCAACTTTAGTCTTGTCTCATGGAGCTCTATCACTGTTCTGAGTTTCATGAGTCTAGGCCAAAATTTACCTGTTTCCTCTGCCATAGGAGTCTGATTCTAGGCGGCGCTGTTGAGTCGGTCTGGTCGACATGTCATTATGTCGAAAATATAAAATTTCGCCGGACCGTCGCAATGATGCATGTCTAGCAACTTTTTCAGGGGTTCCAGGGGTCATAAAAACGCGGATTCTTTCGGCAAAAATAGAATATATAAG
>CM076410.1:20491348-20612055 GCA_038363315.1 Mugilogobius chulae
AGGGAGAGGAGGAGACAGAGAGAGCAGAGGGAGGTGAGTGTGAACTGAATGTTTGTAGCATCAGAGGTGTAAAACTAAGCGTGATGTGCATTTATGAACAGTCTATTTGAATAATGTCAAAGGACACAGATTCACATTTTTTGTGCTCGCCGTTACAAAAAAGCGCTTATGTTTTTTTCTGCGCGTGTTTCTTCAAGAAAGAACATAAACTGGGAAAGTTTCATCTCAGACGTTGTTTAACAGTGACCTCCTTGGCGTCATAAATGGTAAAAGCACAAAACCGGGTTTTATATCAAACATGTTTTTAAAATCCTGCAGACTGCGTCTAGTCAGACTGGACCCATACTAGAGTGGAGCGTGAGTCAGTCGCAGAGCCCCCAATACACGAAGATGACAACAATGCGACTTGCTTGACTATAAGTGAATGAAAATAAAGGTACAAAGAGCAAGTTGTAAATAGTGTGGCAGCATTTAGTTGTCTGTAGCAGGCTTTTACAGTGGGGTAGCTAACTTTTTTTAGTTGTTAATTAGTAAACTTTGTGCTTTTCCAAATGTCTGTAGTATAAGCATTTGTTGAAAAAATGGAGACCTCTGGTACTTGTCTGAACTGATAATCAAAGATTTTTAGTTCTAATCAGGAGCTGAATGTGCGTTCTGATTGGGCTGACTTGGGGTGGTCACTCAAGTTTCACTTTGTTGTCGTTGTAAAAAAGATGTTTATAAGCCATATATCGCAACAAGATGAATACCAAATGTCGATCTTAAACCTTGTGTGAAGGATTATAAGGGAAGGAAGGTTGTCAGATTTAAAGAGACCTTATTATTTTTAACCTTGTTATAAATGGCGTTTATTCATCAAATTGTTTAAACTAAAGTTATATTTAGAAATTGATTAACCGTTCATTGTTTGAGTAACCTTGTATTAGTTCTTCGCTGCAGCCAAGTGCTTCAGCAAATCACCTACACCTACTACCCTCCCAACTTGTTGTATTATATTGCTAATAAAATTTCAACAGATGAATTATAAAGGGACACGCTAATAGGTTCAAACTGCCCAGCAGAGTCACTTTCGGCAACAACAATAATTTGTTATTTAAAATCTGTTGCTTTTTACAGTTACATTTTAAAATGAAGAGGCGGGGCTTAAAGAATCTGCAGTTTTGAACAGGAAGTCGTAGGCTGTTTCTATTTTTAAATTGTTTTAAGGTACTTAGTAGATTTTAACAAATGGAACAAAGGTAAATTTCTGATCATGCATATGTTCTAGATTCTTACTAAATATAAAAACACAATGGAAAAACCTTTAAAACCTAAATTGATGTTTGTGTAAAAATCACCTAGCCCATCTTCTTTTAACAAGAGATTTGTTCAAAAAATCATTATCTCATTATTACTGATTTACAATACAAATAATTTTTGTTCAATACTCATTGACTAAAACAGAAAAAGTTTACTTTTATTTTATGTGTGACAGTGAGAAAAAAACATATACTTTGTGAGTATGGGTGGATAACAGTAAAGCCAAAGTATCAAATCGGTATCAAAACTGACAAAGTGTCAGAGATATATTGATGCTGCAGGATGTTCAATTACATTCAAAGGACAAAAGCATCTGACATAAGCTAAAAAAAGACCTTTCCCAGCTCCTAAACCCACCCATGTTCCCTCCTCGTTCCTCTTTACACCCATGCTCCCTCCTCGTTCCTCTTTTACACCGTGTCCGACACGGTGCATGTTTGGTAACCAGCGCGCGCTCCCTGACAAGCCCGCCCGCTGCAGAGGATTGTGGGATTGCATTATTAATGAGGCCCTGGGGAATGGAAATGTGGATATGGATCATAACCAACCATGCAGGCAACATAATTCAATTCACTACAACTTTATGAATACAAACTTAAAAGCGGCGCGTTTGTCATTCACGGTGTCGTCGCCTGCCGCTCCAAAGTAAGTCTTCTTCTGAATCGGATTAGCATTTGGAAGTCGCTAGATGCTTTTGATAGCACTTTTTGGCCACATATCTCTTCTTCGGATGTTTGAAAAAGGCTGATAGTTGCTTTAATGGTTGAAATGGAGGAGATGTGTGGACTTGAATGTCAGAGGAGATAAGGGTTTAAAGGGAGAGGTCCACTTTGGGGAAGATTGTAAGCTCGGTTTAGACAGTGAGATTTAAGTGTCCCCAGACAAAATATGAAAAAGGATTCCCGATCGTTGTCCACTTCTTGTTAAAGTGTATGAACAGGAAAGCCATTGTTGAGTTAAGATTATTTTAAGACGAGAGATGAATTTAAAACTGGCTGAAGAAATGGTTGCCGTTGTGCTGTTAACCATGAACTAAGATTGTTATTACATTAAAAATACAAAAAAAATGGAGTTGATGAGACATGTGCGTTAAGATCGACAAGTCCATCAGCCAATCAGTGTAATAATGCAGGTGGCACTATGGTTTTAGCCCAGGGATGGCCAACCAGAGGCTCACGAGCCACATTCTTTGGCTCATTCAGAAACATTTGCTCCTCCACACTGTCTCTCTCTTCTCTCTCCTTCGAAAGCACGAAACTGTCAGGGCCTTGTCACAGCAGAGCTATTTAACAGACAGTGATATTCTGTGAAACTGGAGCTTCATTTTGATCTTTATTTTTATGCAAACCTGCCTAATAACCACAGAGAAAATAGCCAAATCTACATTGAAATAAAACTTGAAAGTAACAGCGGCGCAAATCACAAGAAATGGTGCAGCGTGGAAATCTTTAAAGTGGTGTTTCCAGCTGTAGCTTTTGTTTGAATGTGAGATAAAACAAGTTTAAAGTGTGTGCAGCAGTGTTTTCTCTGCTCTGATCACACAGAACAGTCCTGAGTCTGACTGACGCTCCTAAAGCCCAGGTTAACAGGGGCGGAGCTAAGGGCATCTGGGGCTGGGGCCTAAATCTGATCTGTATGAAGGGGGAGGCTTTTTAATTTAATGACTTATGTCTCTTTAAATATGGTAAAATAACATCTCATAATGAAAATACAGTATCACATCTAAAACTCACCAAAATGCAGAAAATTGCACAGAAATGTAAACAAATTTTCCTGGGGAGAATTCCCCAGACCCCCTGAATTAAAGGTAAAGGTGCTTCGAAAACGAAGGTATTTTCACAATAAACAACCAAGTCCTGATGAAACGAGGAGGCACAAAACACTGCTGTTGGAGACTACGTAACTCGGATTGGAGCTATCCCGAGCGGCTGCCAGAGGGAACAGTTTTCATCCCGCTTCCAAAACCCTGGAAGATCTGCGACAACATGACACAACAGGCCAAGGTAAAGACAGAGAAAGCAAGACGATGGCAATATTTATGTGGATTTCCAAAGTGTCGAGAGGATAACTAACAACACGTACTTTTGTTGGCTGCACTTTGACGGTGAAAGGCTTTAGATCCGAGGCTGACGAACCAGAACTAGCAACACTAACAGACTGTGAGCTCTCGAAGTAGCACAACAGAATGTCCAACTGTCAGAACTGTAGACAAAGCAACGCAAACAATCTACTGCAAGTATGTACTTCAAAATGGAAACTATAATATTAAAAAATAGTACTAAACAAACTCGTGCTGGATTGTTTGTCCGACTTTTGCTCCGAGCAGCACTTGAGTGTGACGTCAGTTGTAAAGTGTGCTTTTCAATACAAATGTACTTTGCCCTGCGGTGGAGGCAGTAGTTCGACTGATGGTGGGGCACTTCAAAGATGACAGATGAAAAATTCGGCTCTTGGACCAGTTCACCACCCAATTTTTAGCCAATCACAACGTGGTACAAAGTGAAAGTCGCCGCCCACTAGAGTTTACGGTTTTCATCTGGAAATTTCGGTCAATAAGGAGAACAACTGGTCATGCACACAACTGCACATGAGTTATGTCAGGACGCTCTTTCACCTGCACTACAGTCTTTATTTAAAGAAAAAAAATGGTAATTGTTAAGGAAATACCTTAAAGTTGGGATAACTAACTTTTTTACCTGTAAATGTATCTTTTCCACTAAAAGTCTGTGATAAATGCAGCACAAATGAGACCAGAGTCCTGTCTGAACTGAATCAGAAAGAATTTACTACAGTAGCCATAATTAAATGACATTTTTGAGTTGTGTTTGATAAAATTTTCCCTTGCAACATGGACATTTTTTCCTGATAAAAAGTTGTCTAACTCCAGCTAAAACTATTTGGCTATTGAGAAACTTTAGAAAATGGAACAGAACTTCAGGTGTAGGGCTGCACGATATATCGATACCGCAATATTGACAACTGTGATTAGCTAATCGCAAAAGCCGTGTTATTCCTCCTTTTCTTAAACATTAGCCTCTTTTTTTAGTTATTGAACACAGCGCACTACAAAAGTGAAAACAGAGCAGCACCACAGCGACAGGCCTTTCAACCGCACAACACGACTAAACAAAAGTCTCTACAAACACTGACAGCCCGATCTTGCCCTTTTGTCTTAGCCTTGGTCTTAATTATTCCTCTGTTGGCCACTAGTGGCTCTCTCCAAGCTCTATACACTGTCAGTATAGAAGGTGTGGCTTCAGCCAGATGCGGGGGTGCAGTTTTTTTCATTGAACCTGACACATGCTCACGCCTGTGACAAGTGAGCAGCTGCTTTAGGATCACAGGCAAAAGAGAACTGTAGCAGCAGCTTCAGTTTGAAAAAAAACAACCCTGCAATAATAGAAATCTATTTGGTGAAAGTCTATTACTTGACAGACTTGATCAACTTTGTCTAAAAATGAGGCCAACATTTTTTTAACGCGTTGACACATAAAAAATGGTTTAAAAAATACATGATGGCCTCTTTGGCCATTCACGCTGACCCATGTTCACTCTCACATCTGATTATCTTTTTTATTAAGTCAACAAGCTTTATATAAAAGAAAAGACACATTTTTAGACAAAGTTGTTAAAGTCTGTCAAGTAAATAGACTTTCACCAAATAGATTTCTATTATTACAGTTTTTTTTTTCAAACTGAAGCTGCTGCTACAGTTCTCTTTTGCCTGTGATCCTAAAGCAGCTGCTCACTTGTCACAGGCGTGAGCATGTGTCAGGTTCAATGAAAAAAACTGCACCCTCACATCTGGCTGGAGCCACACCTTCTACACTGACAGTGTATAGAGCTTGAAGAGAGTCACTAGTGGCCAACAGAGGAATAATTAAGACCAAGGCTAAGACCGGCTAAGACAAAAGGCAAGATCGGGCTGTGATTGTTTCAGTGCGTTTTCAATAAAACCACTCATAAATAAGGAGTCACAGTTTAAAGATGCTGCTAGCGTTAGCTGCTTACCTTAGCTTCATCAATAGTTTCCCAGACAAATCCAGTCTTTTTTCTTCACAAACATAAAATCCGGGCGAATAAAAGCATGCATGACTGATATAAGTCCATAAACACAGCAGAATCACACGGTTTGCTCAGTCCTTTTGAGATAAACGTTATTTGAGTTTTAGCGATCTTTTTTATTCTCTCTCTGTGAGACGTCAGAGCTGTTTCTGGGTCATTTAGTGCCATCTGCTGGTGTAATTGTATTTTTCTGTTAAACAAGCTAAACAATCAGTCACTTACTTTTTATGGAGGCCAACTGAAATGTAAATGGAAACTAAGCAATGTAATGCATAGTTAAACTTTTCAGATTAGTAGGGCAGTTTATTTTTAGTACTTTACACAATTAACATTTTACAATTGTCGCAAAATGGTATGCACAACAGAAAAAAAAACATAAATTCATACATACGATGTTAAATATCGCATATCGAATCGAAATCGCAATGTCATACAGAAAAATCGCAATTAGATATTTTGTCAATACCGTGCAGCCCTATAATCAGGTGTAAAACATGCTTGAGAAAAGTCACACACAAACAAAGTAAAACAGTCCCCACAAACGCCGTCCTCAGTCCACTTTGCTTCTGTGACTTCATCACTTTTTAACTCACACACACATAAACTGGTGACGTATTTGATGGATTGCCTGGGTTTTCTGACGCTCCAGCGCAGGTTAAATGGTCCCGTGCCTTTCCACCGCGCTGCCGTTATGTACATTTATACACACAGAGTCCTCATATGTCACGTCCACTCACGCTGTTCATAAAGAACAGAAATACTTCATTTTTCTCGCTCTACAATATGTTTCTCTCACTTATAGAATGCAATGTATTAAAGGTCCTATACTGTACTGGTTTTTGTTTCAATGCAAACAATCAGAAAGAACTGATTTTAACCTTCCTACATCAGTCACTTGTTTGTTCACTTACCTAACTCATTCGGAGGCTCTGAATCGTTCACCAAGATGTGTTTGAAGTAGAATGCTTCAGCTGTAATTAATTAAAGTGCATAAAACATTATTTCAAATAGTGTAAAAAGGGCAATTCAAGCTGTTGTCATTGGTTTTAGCAGACAACAAAACACACGCTTTGGCTTTTGAAAGTATTGAAAAGTTCTTTTAAACTCATTGAGCCGTATCTGGTCTGTGTCCTGGCGTGAAGCGATGTTTTTGTGTTGGTCACTATTATCTCCAGAGTACAGCATCCCAGTATTTAAAGGTTGTATGGAGGATTTTCAAAAAATGTTTGTTGTCAGTCTTGGTGAAAAAACAGTTGCATAGATTAGTAACAGCCTTGACTTATGCTAAACAACAAAATATATAAACTGTGGACATGATGAGGCCAGTAAAACATTGACCAATAGAAAACGAAGTACTTCGTTATCTTTTGGTCTGTTAACCTGTCAAGCAACCCTCAGTGTTCCTGAGTAACTCATTGGTCCAGTTACAGTAAGGCGTGGCCTGGAGGAGAACACATGTGCATCATTTGAAAACAGCAAACATTTGTTGGATTTGAAAATCCTCCATACAATCTTAATGAAGCACAACAGTGCAGAACATGACAGTGGAGCAGTGCAAGAAGGTCCAACAACATGAATAATAGGCCCTACATGATGCTTTGCTATCAGTTTTTTTTGTTTTTGCTTTAGTTAGAAAGGTCATGCTTATTGAATTATGTTAATCTATTTGTCAAAAAAAAAAAAAAAAAGAGTATGTCTGTCTGCAGCCGCAGAACTAATGACGCCTACTTCTAACCACACGCCTCCTTACGACAGTAGTGATTTGCTAGAAACGTTATAGTCGGACCAGAGGACGACGATTAAGTTTAGGAGAACGGGTAAGTTTAGGAGAAGGTTAGGGTGATGGCTAAGGTTAGGAAAAGGTTTGGTAAAGTTAAGATAAAAATATATAACGTTTAGACCATTTAGCAACAGTTATAAACTCATCACCATGGCAACCACCTCGCTTCTGTCCCTCCGGACCTGACTATCAGCACTAACCATTGGTCATTGTATATAGAGATTGGTGATACTAAAACTTAAAGATGGACTACAGATCTTCTCAATTCGCTCTTTTAAAGACAAAATATTTAGCCCATGATGTTATCGCCACTATGCAGACTCACGACACTCTGTTCACGACACGCCTTCTAACGACACGCCTCCATCTTGCAGTCTGCAGCGGACCCTACTCAAACAAAAAGATTCACTCAGACTTCACTTCAATGAGTTTGTGTTTTTCCTTGAACAACATTCTTTTGCGTCGACCTAAAGTTATTCTAAAATGATCCGATGCGTGAGACATGAGACTTACCTGAGAATCTTGATCTGTGCGTGAAAAGTTCATGTGTGCGTGTGCTTGTTCTAAATCTTTTGAATAAGACAATAACTGGCTTTTGTGTGCTTTGTGAGGGTCCTTTGTGCGTTTGAAAGCTGTAGTCCAGGTACAGATGAGCAGTTGTGTCCTCTTCCTTGGGCCCATGCACTGTGTTCACTGTCAAAGATCCAAAAAGCGCTGAAGGGACGGGGGTCTTCTAGTTTTATCCAGCCCAGTCTCACAAGAAAGTGTACATTTACCTCGACATTCCAGGACATGTCAATAGCCTGTATCCTTAGGTCGCTGGTTCAAGATTACACAGTTTTAGTCTCATGGTAAATGTACGCTTTCTTGTGAGACTGTGTTAGAGACAAGCGTACAGTTGTGTTTAGTTTGGTCCGGTCTTAGGTTGAGCGCGGTGCAGTCTTCATGGTCCGGGTTCAGGTCTGGACTTTGCCAAATGGTTTTGTGCGCTCTTCTTCCTGCCCACTAGTTCACCGCCGTAAAGTCAGCAGCCTCTGGTCAGAAGTGTTCAGCTGCCGGTTCTTAGTTTACTACGATGATCCCAAAAGCGCAGGTTTTGTATTCTTCATATTTTGAACAGCTTCAATAAACATTTGCTTGGCTTTTTGCTAAAGTTATTTATTTTTGCAGCTGAAACATGTAGATCAGTGGTCACCAACCTTTTGAGCTCACGAGCTACTTTTAGACTGAGCAACGCCCGAAGCTCTACCTACAGATTTACATAATTGAATTTAACTAGCAGTGTCAAAACTTAAGATTTTTAGACTGATCTATATTTTATTGAAACAACGTTGGCCTACATAGACTTAGTTTAATATTATAGTAATATTATTTCATCAATATGTAAGGTATAGTCTAACTTTGCTACAATGTAACACAGTAGGCTACATTTAAAAATAAATTATTGTGGCTACAAAAAAAGTTATGAAAGAGTTGAAGCTGTCATCAACTCACCTAGCGCTTCAAACCACTGTTTTTTAAGTGATTGATGATTACCATGGAAACAGTGAGGGGAGGGCTTGAGAAAGTCAACTTTCCTTTGACTCACATCAGCAACAAACAAGCGGCTGTACTGGACAACCCAGTGTGAGCAGGTAGGATTCTGTGTCTCCTCCACCTGCTTTCTTTCTCTCTTCCTTCTCTTCTCTCTCTGTTCAGCGCTTGTGTTCTGGAGCCGCGCTGTCAGAACGCCGACAGTGGAGAATACTTAATGCCGCTTGTAGATTGCGCTAGTATTTTCGCACGTGTAATTCTCTCTGAAATCACTTGAAACTTACAAAAGTAACAATAAATAAAAATGTATTGAAAATTAAATAATCAAAATCAGCCATTACTTTTGAATTGTTGATGACATAATTATTTAAAAAAACAAACTAATGAAATAGGGCTGGACAAAAATGATGGTACCCATAACTTAATATTTTGTTGCACAACCTTTTGAGGCAATCACTGCAATTAAACAATTTCTGTATTTGTCAATGAGCGTTCTGCAGCTGTCAACAGGTATTTTGGCCCACTCCTCATGAGCAAACTGCTCCAGTTGTCTCAGGTTTGATGGGTGTCATGTTTCAGCTCCTTCCACAGATGTTCAATGGGATTCAGATCTGGGCTCATGGAAGGCCACTTTAGAATAGTCCAGTGCTTTTCTCTCAGCCATTCTTGGGTGTTTTTGGCTGTGTGTTTTGGATCGTTGTCCTGTTAGAAGACCCATGACTTGCGACTGAGACCAAGCTTTCTGACAGGGGTTGGTGACTCCTGATGTAAATTAACACAATAGTGAACTTAGATTCACCAAACAAATTTGCTCACGTATGTCACCAAGCCAGGAGGCAAGATACGGCCCATTGTGGTGAAGAAGTACAGGCCTCAAAATGCACAACAAAAGACTAATCTAAATGTGTTTGAGACCGTCAAAATCAAACCGTGCTCACAATAAACCAAGATTATTACATTATTTTCATCCAAAGCTAATCCTTCCCTGCCTGTATTCCCCTTTATCCCATGAACACAGGCTTAATGATCCCTCCCCTGGCTCTCTCCGCTCTCTGTTTACCTCGCCTGTGCACTGTCGGACAAATAGCTTTGGTCCCGTTAGCGCCCGGTCAGCTGTGCCTCCGTGCGCTCCGATAACCAAAAACCCGGTCCAAAAAAGCTCCGGCACAAATGAGCAGCGTGCGTCCTGGAGCCGCGGTGATAAGCCCGGGACAATGGCTCTCTCCGGCCGAGGCGTGGACGCTGAAAAATGAAAGCGCGGCTAGCGTGAGCGGACAGGCTTTGAAAGGAACAGGTGTGTAGCATTGTAGCGCATGGCTAATTTGATTTTTGAGCAGAGGAAGAGGAGGATGGGAGGTTATAGAGCTGAAAGAGGCAGTGTGGGGATCGAGAGGGAAGGCTTGAAGAAAAAAAGGTTTTGTTTTCAGTCATTTATTCATCTTTCTTAATCAAACCAAATAGCTAACTATGCTGGTTTTGTTTTGTTTGTTTGTATTAGTGACATTAAGTTCAATGTTTTGTCTTTTTTTTTGCAAAGGCTCATGTAAATAAATGTAATAAACTTACCTGCAGCTTCTCCACGTTTCCGTTTACTTGGACAAAAGGCGAGGGATGTTGTATCAAAGATGGTGGATCATGTTGGATGTGTTCAGAGGTGGCAAGTAACAAAATATTTTTCCTCAAGCACTGTACTTAAGTAGTTTTTTTGAGTATCTGTATTTTAACATCTGGTGACTTTTTACTTTTACTTCTTATATTTTTCAAGAAGGATCTGTACTTTCTGCTCCCTACATTTTTACAATCAGGTTAGTTACTTTTAAAAACCTGCTGCTCAGAGCTTTGTGAAGAAATTAACAAATGAAAACCGCCAAAAACTTTATATCTAACAAAAATGACATGCCTATCGTGTGATAAAAGTCAGATAAATTATAATTCATTTACTGTAAAGCCTCTCTCACACCACAACATGACAAACTAACTTATGCTTTTGCAAAAATACATTCCGAGATTGATTAAATGTCTTCAAACCTGGATTTTATTTAACACAGGACAATCACAATTAATCAAGTTACCCAAACCAAGTTCTTAGGAGTTATTGTTGATAGAAAACTCACATGGAAATATCATCCGTTCTTGTATAAATGCCACATGCATGATGACCCTGTACTATAGTTGAATCTATCCACACATCATGTACTGTAACATAGTTTGGGGCAGTACATGCAAGACATATCTAAATAGAATCTTTTTAATCCAAAAAAAATGTCTGAGAATTATGAATTATTCAAACAGATTTGCTTCATCTGCACCTTTATTCAAAAAGGGCAACATATTGGCAATTTTTAACGTAAACACTTATTGTATTTGTGTCTTCATATACAAGTATATTTATATGTCACACACACACACCTACCAAACCAGACACTGCAGAGACTTTTATCTCCCTTTGTGCAGAACCACAGTAAATCAGAGAACAGTCAAGTACAGAGGACCAAGCCTCTGGAATAATCTAAACCAGGGCTATTCAAATAGCGGCCCGCGGGCCAAATGCGGCCTGCGAAGCAATATGATGCGGCCCGCGAAGCAGTATGATGTGGCCCACCTTGGTAAAATGGGCCATGGACTGGGCCACATTGCAAAGAAGCTTGGAAACCCTCTGTATCTGATTTACAGTGAACAGTGGTGGATTTACAGCAACATAAAACTTTGAAATAAAGACTGGCCCATCATAATAAAGTGGGCCAGGGACTGGGCCACATTTCTTGGTTAGATCTGGTCAGCTAAAATTCCAGTGATATTTGTTTTGTTCACTTTTGTTCTGGTTCATAAATTGTTCTCTAGTTTTGTTCCAAATGAAGGTTCATCCTTCATCCTACAAATGTAGACCTAGAGTTGGATTAACTCTAGGTTTAGCCTAGTCTTTTATCTGTTGTTCTGATTTGCTCATGTTCTAGTTTTCATTTATCTCTGCTACTGTTAGCCTGTTATATGACAGAGCAATTTAGACTTATTTTGAATTTACTAAACCTAAGTTCTTGGTGCAGTTTTATATATTCGGCCTATAGACCATAGTCTTCTGTTGTAAAATATAATTGAATAGCCCTGCTTTAAAGCAATAAAAACAGACGCAGCATTAGTTATTATCACTATAGAAACAGCTCTGGTCTTGGGCACAATCTTGCGTCAAAAACTGCGATGTATAATGCAACTGCCCGGCCCCCCAAGCCGTGGTCCTCGATACAATCTGGCCCTCTGAAAAATAAAGTTGAATAGCCCTGATCTAGACTCTACTCTTAAATCCATTTCAACGTTGAAGTCTTTTAAAAAACAACTAAAAGTGAGGTTAACTAAAAAAGTGCCTAATATATGAATTGTTGATACAAAATTATAAATATTTAATATGTAAATTAAATTGATTAAATGATTGATTGTTTGGTAAACTCAATGATTGCTTTGCTTATTTCATGTCTGTTGAGCATGTATGTTTTGTGGGGATAAGACCTGTTTGGTCTTCTCACTCTCTCCAGCACAGAAATGTTTTTATTTTTTTTAAATTTGTAATCTACAAATTATTATTTTACTGTTTGTGTGCAAATAAAACTTAAACTTAAAGATTGTTGAAGCCATGTCGCGACCTCACTCATTTCTGCTGTCAATCTCTTGGCCACTTCACCTGCATTTTTCCCGCGTGTAAACATGACAGTATCATCAATCTGTATTTGTAGTTGAAAATGAAAGTGTTTGGATATGAACATGTTGAAGAACCGTCATGACAAAAACCTACTTCAACTAATCACAAAACGTTACATAAGCGCGCCGTAAAGTCCAAGGCGAAAGTGAAGTTTGTCGTAAATGTTAGCCCGCCGTCATCGAGAACACTTAACCTTTGAAAAGCCCTCTCGTGGTTTTTTTGTGGGACGGGACCATCACAAAGCTCTCTCGGACCTCTCGCGGTCCGCTCTCGACCTCGTGTCACTCCGTGGCATTCAGATCCCGCCGCGCAATTAGCCGGGAAATGTCAGCACGTGTGAGGAGAGAGACTTATCGTTTCATACAAGCGACAGGTGTGAGCTGGAATGAAAACCGTCGGGTCTGAGGATGTGGATGTTGATGGGCGTAAGGTTGAGCGTACTGAAAGAAAACGGACGAATGTGATGGCTTATAGATTGAAACATTACAAAGTTGTGAAAGTGACTGTTATTCTCTCAAAAAGACACCAACATTGGATGAAGAAGAAGACTGGTTGCCATGTGTTAAGATAGATAGAAGATCCAGGTGTTCTCTGGAGTAGAGTTTAGATTCTGGACCCTCGACTTTCAGGCCTGGTCCACATTTCTTTCTCAGTTGTCGGGCTGAGTTTGGGTCAAGACTCAGAGCCGCACTAACAACACAGTCTCAGAAGAACGCATATATACACTACAACAGAAAAACAACCTATCATGAGCACGATTTTTTGCGTATTGCTGCGCCGTACGTTTAGCACGACATGAAAAAGTGTGAAAGATTTCACAGAGTAAAAACACACGAGTTTTGGTTGAAGCCACATGGGGATGTTTTCTTTAGGTAAAATGGGTAAGTTTAGGCTTCAAGTGACTAAAATGTGTAAGATTAGGTCTGTGGCTTGGGGCAGGTTAAGATTAGAATCAGGATTTCATTCAATATTCATAAATAAGAACACGTCTTAACAACCACCATTGAAATGAATGGGGACTGTGATGCGTACTATAATTACACAAAACAGCTGTGAACTCGTGCTAATCATACCTCATTTACATGTTGTGTAATGTCGTAGTAAATGTACGCTTTACTGTGAGATCAGGCTGGTAAACACGACACTAAAACGCAGTTGATTGACAGCATGTTTTCACACCACCAAAACATAAAATAATGACAAATTGTGGTTGAAGTCAAAATGGCTTTTTGTAACACATTTACGTAAAAAAAGGCATGAAAACATCTTTATCGAACTGGGAATAGTTTGCGCTATAAATACATTGTACATGTTTTTTATGAGATACGAGATGAAATACAGCAAATGTCTGCACATTTTTAATGAATTCTTTCAGAAGCCTCATCAAACGTGAGGCTTTCTGTCCCAAAAAAGATTCAGATTTTAGTATGTCTGTCCAAAAAGTCCAGAGTGATGATTGTATCTGCTGTTACAGCGTCACATGAAGAGGGAACAGAGGCAAAGCTCTGTCAAACACTCACACCAGGTGAAAGGATTTTATAGGATTACCATTGTAAAAGGTAAAAGGTCTAAAATAGCCAACTCCAATTTAATAGAAAATGTATGTTTTATTCAAACGTTTCTGGAGCAGGAGCTTACATGATCTCTTATTTGTGACAAATATTATTTAGCCTACTACAGTATTATTAGTATAGGCCAGCAGTGGGCAATTCTGTTTTGTTCGAGGGCCATATTTAAATCTGGACAAGTGGTCAGACAAATTATCATAATTTGTTATTCAAAGACTTTTTAATTTACTATATTTATTTAGTTTATTTTTTTTTTTCATTTATGTACTGTATATTGACAAGATTGGAATGACACATGCTCTATAACTAAGTAAAACATAAAAAATATATAAAAAGAAGGGTTAGGGTTAATCTCAAAAATGTGCTGGGGGGGGCCACATTGAAACAGGGCCCCATCTGCCCCTGGGCCACAGTTTGCCCAGGTCTTGTATAGGCCTTATTCAGAAAACACCATTTAAACGCTGCTTTCACTTGAATGATTATTGTTCTTAGAAAAGACTGGAGGGCCCCCTGAGGCTGATTTTTGCTCAGGGCCCTGAAAAGGTTAGACCCGGCTCTGGATCTTTGTCCAACTCTTGGCTCGGATTCAGATCTGGTTCTCGGGGATAAACAATTGCATTAAACGGCACTATAACAGTCAAAAATTCATTTAGTTGTGACGACTTTAGAGCAAAAAAACTCAACACAACACTCATGATTCAAACCTATTTACATATCCTGCTTGTCTGGTTAACTTTAAGGTGCTAAAACAGCTTTGCCACTTGACATTTCCACTTACGTACGACTCATAATCTCAAGTTTTCCTCACTTCTCAGAACTCCAAACCCATCACAACTGTTCAAAATCAATTCAAACCCAATCAAGACTTCCACTTAGCCTTAAAACCCAGCGCGAGAGCTTCAAATCTTCACATTTTCCGAACAATCCCGGGTGTTTTTTCTCCGTCGTGTCTTGTGTGTTAGTATGATCATTTGCGAGTCTCTTTTTTTGGACTTTTTCTTCTCACTTGTGCGGCCGTGGCATCAGCTCGGCGTTGCTTTGGAAAGGTCAGCAGTAAATATAGACTTTGAACTGAGAGCGTGTACGCCGGCTCGTGAAAAACGTCTTCCTCGGAGGAGTGCTTTCTGCTTTCGCCGCAGAAAACAGGGCCTGTGTGAGGTTTGGTCTAAAAACATGATTCTGTAAAGGGTTTTGTGTTGTTTAGAAAAAGCAATTGTAAAAAGTTAAGTTAAATTAACTTCAATCTTTGAACTTGACAATGTGAGTTACAGATTTTCAACTTAGGGCATGCATGAGAGAGAGAGAGAGAGAGAGAGAGAGAAGAAAGAGGGTGAGAGAGAAGACAGAGAGAAAAGAGGGAGAGAGAGAAGAGAAAGAGAGAGTAAGGGGGGAAAGAGAAGAGAGAGCAAAGAGAGAGAGAGAGAAAGAAAGAGAGAGAAAGAAAGAGGGTGAGAGAGAGAAGAAAGAGGGTGAGAGAGAAGAGAGAAGGCAGAGAGAAAAGAGGGAGAGAGAGAAGAGAAAGAGAGAGTAAGGGGGGAAAGAGAAGAGAGAGCAAAGAGAGAGAGAGAGAAGAAAGAGGGTGAGAGAGAGAAAGAGAGAGAGAGAGAAAAGAAAGGGTGGCCTCTTTCTCTCTCTCTCTTCCTTTCTTCTCTCTTTCACTATCTCTTTATTTCTCCCCCCTCTCCCTCCCCCCTCTTTCTTCTGCCCCCCTCCTCTCTCTCTCTCTCTCTCTTTCTCTTTCCTGAGTCTCACATTCTCTCTTCTTCTCCCCTTTCTGTCTTCTCTCCTCTCTCTCTCTCTCCTTTACTCTTTCCTCTCTCTCAGATTCTCTCTCTCTCTTTTTTCTCCCCTCTCTCCTCTTCCTCTCTCCCTCAGATTCCCTTGCTCTCTCTCTCTCTGCCCCCTCTCCTTCTCCCTCTTCCCTCTCTCTCTCTCTCTCTCTCTGGCCTGTCCCAGCCTCTGTGCCCTGTCGCCTTAAGCCTGAGTGTATTAATGGACTTGGCGCCTCATTGATTCCTAATTCCTGGGCTCTTGGACAGGGGGGATAAATATTTGGCGGCGCGCTCCTCTTCGGGCTTATTGTAATCAGCCGTGTTATCGATCGGCCGCTCTCGCCCCGCACAAGCCATCGCTTTTTAAATACTCGGGACACTTTGCATGGCGGGAGAGTCAGGTGTCGTGTGAGCGGCGCTGATGGAGTCCATGACAGCTTTAGTCGAGATGTTTTAAAGCAACAATGTGGGACTTTTTTAATGCTTTGAATCTGTACTAGAGCATTAAACATATCTAGAACTTGTTTTGTTATAGGTCATATTTGTTAATTGTAAACACCTTGATCAAACCTGCTTTCTTACAGTGAGCGGAAACACCTCTCCATGAATCTGACTTTAACTTAGTCTATGCTCTTTTTAAAACCTTTACCTTGGGAAACTTACCTACATTATCCCCAGTAGGCGATTTGAGGGGGGATGCGGGGGGATGCCATCCCCTTTGTTGATGACGAAAGGATTTTTTTTTTTTTAATCGATGCATCTGGCGTACAGTGTCCCGCTCCGCTCCGTTGTGTTAACGTGAGTTTGTGCATTGCTTCACTGAACAACCGTTTCACAATAAAACCTCCGGTGCAAGTTGTAAACACGAGGACTTTTATGTTGAAAACTCCACACGGGAAGCTGTTACTGAACCCGACGCAACAGACACGCTCAAACTGTCAAACTTCTGCAGAGGTTTTTGCAAAACCGGGACTTTACAGCGCCTCACGGGCCACAATATAACGCAGAAACTGAAGGACGACACATAAGGAGTGCGTCGGAGGAACGGCTCGCTCGTGCATCAGACAAGAGGTGAGTTTACGCTGCTGCGGGGACGCTCGTTCTCATGCGGCCGTGTCCTCTTTCCCGATACTAGATCGACCACATACACGCGTTTTCACATCTATCCACAGTCCCGTGTCTTCTCCCGTGTCACCCAATGACCGATGACCCATCTGCTGCGGCTTTCCCTTCTGGGAGCACCGCTGGGCAATTGTATTTTGTCTGTCCCGTCTGCAAGTCCGTAGATTCTGGCTTTATGTTGGCTCGCTACTAAACATCGTGACAACATGTCTGCATCTAAGAAATAATGCTTCTGAAAATATTTAGACTATTCAAAGTGAAAAAGGACTAAATGCAAAATGAACACAAGTTTGTGTCTTTCCCTATGCACTCTCTCATCCCGCTCCTGCTCCAGCGCAGAGAGTCAGGGCAGGGGGACGTGTGGAGGAAGAGGGAAGACACCGGTAAATTAACAGACAGGACAGGTTTTTGTCTTACGCGATTATTTTTCCCAGAGGGCATATTCAAATCCAGACTAGTGGCAAAAGGCAAGACCACAATTATTGATATAAGAATTTATTATTGGAAGCACATTTTTAATTGAAAAAACAGGCTATTTATCTATTAGTGTCCATTAATTGTGTATATTTAGAGCACAAGTGCAAAAACATGCTCCACAACCAAGCCAATCAAATAAAATAAATATATTTTTTAAAATAATTTAAGATTATTTATAACTTGTTGCAAATTTGATTCAAGCTAAAATGTTTTGAAAACAGTCAGACATGTCTTAAAATAAGTGACATATGCTGCCAAATAGATATGTTTATTCTGAACTGACTAAAACAACTACAATTCAAATGATTATTCTTTAGTTTTAAACACTTTGCAGTGTTAAGAGTTATGCTTAATCTCAACAATATGCTGGGGGCCTAATTAAAACAGATGGATGGTCACACCTGGTCTTCGGGCCACAGTTTACCCAGGTCTGTCTTAAGCTGTGAAAGAATAAAGTCTGTTTGATTTTCAATCTGACTAAGTTAAACAAAAAAATAGGCCTAATGAAAAAAAATATTAAATGAGTGTATGCTCTTTGCTCTGTGCTCCCACCTAGTGGTCAAAACAATCAAAAACAACCTCATATGTATTATTTAAAAATATTAAAAATATCTAAAGTAGGTTTTATAGAGTTTGTTCCGTCTTACTTTAGAGGAGCAGCTTCATTTTACTTACAGTGGATAAATAAACTATGCAAAGGTCTGATTGAAGCAGATTTTGTATAATAATAAGCTAAACCTAAGTGTTACACACACATTTACCAGGCCTCCTGTGGAATGTGCAGTGGATTATAATCAACCATCACATTTACATTATTAAGTGTATTTTTAATACAATTTAACAATAAATCCCAAACTTAGGACACCCCCAAAGTGCACCAAATTAAAGGAAATGTGGTCTGCTGTGTTCAAAATTTTCTGGGGGAGAGCCCCCAGACCCCCCGCCCTCCCAGAGCCCCCCCCAATACCATCCCCCCTGTCAAAAAATAACAAATCGCCTACTGATTATCCCGATGTCTGTTTTTTCGAGGCAGACAGAGCCGGGTATAACCTTTTGGAGGCTCTAAGTAAAAAAACAACTTTGGGGCTCTACAATCTTTTACACAAATATACACAAAGTGACGGCCAAAAATAATTCTAGGTTAGACAATATTTCTCACAATCAAGAGATAATGTAAGCGAAACTTTTGAATAAAACAAATGCATTTTCACCAAATGTGTAGTCGGCGATTTTAGACCAACACATGTTTTATAAGAGTCAATTTATGTGTAATTTAATGCATAATGTTTTTTTTTTGTGATCAATTATTTATTTGTGTTTCCAAACATGAAAAACAAAAACAAAAACAAGCAAACAAAAAAAAAATAAATAAATAAATAAATAAATAAAATATATAAAAAAAAAAAAATAATAATAATAAATATATATATATATATATACATACATATATACACACACACGCGCATACCTATACACGTATACATACATATACACATATACTGTATATGCATACACAAATATACACACATATCTATGAATGTACATATACATAAACACATATATGAATGCACATGCATACATATACACACATACATACTCATATACATATATACAAATATACATATACATACATACACAAACATATATACATGCATGTTTAAAAACATAAACATACATACATACACATGTACATATACACACACATATGCATAAATATATATATATATATTAAAACAAAAGGAGGAAAAACAATTATGAGCTCATGGTGAAAAACCCCCTCCCCCTCCCCCGGGTTTTCGATAAATTTTGTTTTTGTAGTAATACATCATCCAATTCCATATTTATATATATATACATGTATATACATATACACACACATACACATATACATATATATATATATATATACATACATACACATACACATACATACATATACATACACACATATACACATACACACATATATATATATATATACATACACACACACACACACACATACATATATGTGAGGCTGCATCTATATTTATATTAATATTATTAGTTATTTTAATGAAATATAACTTTTTTTTTTTTTTTTTCTTGTTGTGATTTCTTTTCTTCTAATATCCATCTTAACGATTTTTGTGAATATCTTAACGAAATTTGTGAATATTACAGCCCCCATATACATACAATTATATACAAAAAAACAACAAAACAAAAAAAAAAAAAAAAAAACTGTACCTTACACATATACAACATATCTATACACATTTAATTAAAAATATGTATACCTATATACAATATAAACAAGACAGCTGCATATGTTACGTATCAAAATGACATTATCTGCATGTACTGGTCGTTTGTACTTGGCTTTCACTTAAGATTACTTTTCAAATTTTAAACATTTATTCCATCCCTGTACATACTGCAGTTATATTTAGAATCAAATTAAATTGTTACATTTTGACAAGGTGTTAGACCATAATAAAATAGTCTTTCTTTTTGCACCATGCATTTTGGCAACTGATAATTCCATATTAATGATAAAACGAAAAGTGTTTATCCAGTGTCTAAATGTCAGATTATTAGAAGATTGCCAACGAAGGGCCAACATTTTTTTTGCTGCTGTTAAACCTGCCAGTAGTATTTTCTTTTTAGAGGAAGACCAATTCACTAAATCCGAAAAATTGTTCATCAAAAAGATAAGAGGAGAAAAATGTAACTCTCTTTCTAATAATTTAATCAGATAAGAATGCACTGATTTCCAAAAAATGTTGACTTCTTTACAGTCCCAAAACATGTGAATAAAAGTACCTATTACATTCTCAGTGCATTTATCACATATTGGAGAAGAGGTAAGTTTCATTAGATATCTTCTCTTTGGAGTTAAATAGGTTCTATGTAGAAAGTTAAAGTGTACCAACTGATGATTTGGATTTTTCGATGAAGTCAAAATTGTATTCCATATTTCTTTCCAGTTGTTATCCTCCAGTACAACATCTAAATCTTTACACCACACGTTTTGAATTCCCAGTGTTTTACAATTTGTAGACAATAGTAAATTATATATTTGTGAAACAAAACTCTTTTTTTGTCTTTTGTAAGTATGTCATATAATTTATGTGTAGTTAAAGGTTCATTCCAAGGGACTCCATAGGCTTTCATGGAGGATCTCAACTGGAGGTATATGAAAAAAGAAGAAACTGGCAGGTTAAAAGCAGCTTGTAGATCATGAAAAGAAAGTAACCCAGTATTATCAAACATATCTCCTAGTACATGGATACCATTTTCTTCCCATTGTGGCATTACAAAAGGGTTAGACCCAGATAGCAAAGAATAATTGTGAAAAAGTGGACTGTGTTTATGCCATTTCTGGTAAGTTTTGGATTCTTTCTCTACCATACGCCAAACTGACAAGAGGTTTGTAATTATTGGTCCGAAACGAGTTCTAACTTGTTTAAGTGGATTGGAGGAAAATATAACATCGATAAGTCTATGAGGTCTTACTAAATTTTCTTCAATGCACTTCCATGCAGGATTATTTTGAGGATCAAACCATGCAGAGACTGCTCTCAAAACAAATGACCAGTAATAATATTTAAAATTAGGCACAGAAAGACCACCAGAACATTTCTGACGTTGTAATGTAGTTAATGGTATGCGTGGTCGATTCCCTTTCCATAAATATTGAGAAACCAGAGTGTGGAGTTTTTCAAAATATTTAGGAGGCGGAGACATAGGTAGCATTGAAAAATAAAAGTTCATGCGTGGCAGTATGTCTGTCTTAATAACAGCAATTCTAGCTTGCAATGTAGTGGGTAAATTTGTCCATCTTTCTAAATCACGGGCCACCTGTTTTAAAATATTTTCATAATTTTTTGAAACAATTAAATTTACTGACGTGTAAATTTCCACTCCCAAATATTTGAAACTTTCCACTTTTGGTATTTCAGGTGGAAGCAAATTAATATTTACATAAGATGTAAGGGGGAGTAAAGCAGATTTTGACCAGTTTATCTTATACCCTGAGTATATTCCAAACTCTTTGAATGTTTCTAATACATGCGGAATAGAAATTGACACTTTATCGATGTATAGCAATATATCATCACAATATAAGGAAATATGGTGATTTGTATCCTTAAGAGTAATAGGGTGAATACTATTATTTTGTCTTATTTTTTGAGCCAACGGTTCAAGAGACAAAGCAAAAAGAAAAGGACTCAAAGGACACCCTTGACGACAAGAACGAGATATAGTGAAGGAGGCTGAAGTAATACTGCCACTTATAACTACTGCCGTAGGATTTTTATATAATGTTTTAACCATGTTAATGAAATTTTCTCCCAGTTTGAAATGATCCATTACTAGCCAAAGATAATCCCATTCAAGTAAATCAAAAGCTTTCTCGGCATCGAGAGATAGTATAGCACAATCAAATGGGTTATCTTTGGTAGCATGTATTATATGGAGTAAGCGTCTAATATTATCAGAAGCCAACCGATTTTTAATGAAACCAGTCTGGTCACTATTTATAAGTTTTGACATATATGGGTCAATACGGTCGGCAAGAATACGTGCATAAACTTTTATGTCACTATTCAAGAGCGACAAAGGCCTATAATTGCTACACAGAGTTTGGTCCTTGTTTGCTTTTGGTAAGATTGTGATTAAAGCTTGATTTGCACTATCGATAAAGGAACCTTTCTCAATCGATGTTTGAATCATTTTTAAAAATAAAACACCCAAATCATTCCAAAAAGTAAGGTAAAACTCTGGGGGATACCATCCCAACCCGGAGATTTTCCCTTCTTCATGTTATTTAAAGCTGTGTGTAACTCATTCAAAGTTACTAAATTATTAAGAGAAATACTTTCTTCTTGGGTCAATGATGATAAAGTAAGGTCCTTTAAAAACTTTTGACAACCTTTCTTATCCAAAGCAGCTGTAGACTGGTATAATGATTGGTAGTAAGTGCGAAACTCCTTATTTATATCTTTAGGATTTGTTAGTGTCCCTTGTGTTGTTTTGATTGTAGTACATTATTATACTTTGAGCTTTTATTTAATTTCATAGCAAGAAGAGGGCTAACAGTAGTACCACTAAAATAATGATTTTGCCTACATCTATGAATATCAAATTCTGCTCTTTCTCGGAGAAGTGTATATAATTTTGATTTAACTATCTCAATTAAATTGGCTCTATTTTCAGAAAAGCCCAGATTATGTTGTTTTTGTTCTAAAATCTGCAAAATATGTTCGTATTGTTTAATTTTTTGTAATTTGGCTCTATTTTTAAATGAGGTGTAAGAAATTGTAACATCACGAATGCAACCCTTGATAGCGTACCATAAAATCCGAGGATCAACTTCAGGGGTAGAATTTAAGAATAAGAATTGCTTATTTGTTTTCTAATAAGATCACAATAATCCACATTATTAAGCAAAGTTGTATTTAGGCGCCATCTAGTGGCTCTTATTGGGATGTTATTTACTATTAAATTAGCTATTACCATAGAATGGTCGGATAGAGGACTCGAAATTATTTTAACTTCTCGAATTTCCAAAAAAATAGATGGATTTGCCAACAGATAATCTATTCTGGAGTATGTTTTATGTCTATTAGAGAAAAATGTATATTGTCTTTCATTTGGATTCATTATTCGAAATAAATCTTGTAAGGAAAAATCCTTCAATAGATTCCCTAAGGCATCAGTAGACATTTTTTGAGAATATTGGTTACGCACTGAAGAGCTATCAAGAGATGCGTTTAATACAGCGTTCATATCAGCACCAATAATTACTGCATATTTTTTTAGTTCAGTTAACATATTAATTATTCTTTCATAGAACCCAGAATCATAATTATTGGGTGCGTAAATTGAAATTAAAGCATAATTTTGTCCTAAAATATTAGTTTTAACATATGCAATACGTCCATCTGGACTGCTAAAAGTATCAGTGATTGTCAAATTTAAATTACGCTTTAGTACAATCAAAGTTCCACAGTTTTTGGATTCTATAGATGAATATGCAGCAATATAATAGTGCTGATTTGAAAATCTGTGAACATCAGCCTTTTTTAGATGTGATTCTTGTATAAAAGCTATGTCTACATTATGTCTCAAAAGGTGGTCTAAACATGCTGTACGCTTAATAGGAGCATTTAAACCTTTAGTGTTCCAAGTGCAAATATTTATACCTTTTTTCATGTTATTTCAAGATGTTTTTTACAGTTCAAGATTATTACACCATGAGATAGGAATGAAAACCCTGATCCCTTAATCACCATGAGCTCCCCCCAAATAAGAAACGAAAACATACTCTAAACCTAGCTACACTATACTAAAAATACTAAAATAAATAAAAATAAATAAAATAAAACTAAACACTAACCCTAATAATACACCTGACTATGTGAGAAGGTGGCTATATAAACAAGCAAAACCGTTCAAACTCCCATTCTTTCATTTATTTATTTTCCAAATAATACTACTTCATATTTCATTAAAACAAAAACAAACAAAACAAAAAAAATTAAAGAGAAACCAGAGAAAGAGACTAGGTTTTAAGCTACAATTTATAGAGAAAAAACTTCTAAATTAAATCTAGAAAGATTTTTTTTTTTTTTTTTTTTTTTTTCTCCCTTCACCCTACATACAGTTTATTCGATAAGCTTGTACCTGCAACTGTGATTAACTTCAGTCAGAAATGTTTTCCTCTTCTTTCTTCTTTTCTCTTCAAGTCAAATAGAAGTTATGAGGACAAATATTTTTCCACATCCTTGGGATTTGTGAAGAAATGAGACTCTGATCCTTTAGTAAGTTTGAGTTTAGCCGGATAGATGAGGAAAGTACTGAAACCTCGTTTTTTGGCCTCTTCCATGGCTCCACTGTAGGCACGTCTTCGTTTCGCTGTGTAGTCGCTGTAGTCCGCCGTAAAGCGGACTGGTCTATCATCCACCGCTACAGGAGACTCCCGTGCGGCTCTGAGGATCTTGTCCCGGTCCGTGAAGCGAAGGACTTTAACAAGGACGGTGCGCGGAGGAGCGTCAGGGGAGCGTTCAGGTCCAAGTCTGTGAGCTCGCATTATCTCCATTTTTGCACCGGCGAGTGAGGGAAACCATTTGGATAGAGCACCATTGATGTATGACAACATGTTCGCTCCCTCCAGTTTTTCGGGTAAGTTTTTAATACGTACGTTGTCTCGTCTGTTCCGGTCTTCCTGCATGGCAATTGCCTCTTCAAGAGCGTGATATTTGTCGAGTGTCGTCTTCGACAAAAGCTCCAGTTTTGTGGAAAGTTCGTTTTGTTCCGTTTTCAACTTTTTGATGTCTTTCGTATTGTTTGTCATTTGTGTCTGTATCTTTTCCAAACGTTCTTCAAAGTTGCGAAACTGTGATTTAATGAACTCGCGTTGCTCATCCAAAGATATTTTGATCAAGCTTGTAATCATGTTTGTGAGTTTGTCAGTGTCGTCGTTTTCCGCAGTGTGGTCAGTTGATGATTCCACATGTTGCTTGTCCGGGGCTTTCTCTGATTTGCTCGATTTTCCGTGTCTTCTCGTGCCCTCAGCCATTTGTCGTCTTCTCAATCGTCTTTATACAAAAACATCAAAGATTTCTTAGCGGTATAAAGACGAAAATGTTCACTTTAGAAGTAGTTTAGTACAAAATCAAGAATCGAGGGAGCAGAGCGGCGTGTTAAGCAGCCATCTTGCCAGCAAGTCACGTGATCAAAGTGCATAATGTTATGATTAATATATGATTGCACTAGAAGTTTGACTTGGTGTGAGTGTTTGTCAGTGGGGCCTGACACTGGAACAGCTGATAAACCAACACAGTCTCACTAGATGGCGTACTTTTACCACGACACAAAAACAGCGTATTTTGAGCACGAGTTCACAGCTGTTTTTAGTACTTATGTTACGCCGTGCATTTAGCACGATATGAAAAAGAGTAAAAATGACACGAGATTTCACAGTGTTAAAATAGGACGAGTTTTGGTTGAAGCCACGTGGGGATGTTTTCTTCAGGTGAAACAGGTAAGTTCAGGCATAAAGTGTAAGTTTAGGTCTGGGGCTTGGGGCAGGTTAAGATTAGAATCAGGATTTCATTAATATTCATAAATAAGAACACGTCTTAACAACCACCATTGAAATGAATGGGGACTGTGATGCGTACTATAATTACACAAAACAGCTGTGAACTCGTGCTAATCATACCTCATTTACATGTTGTGTAATGTCGTGGTAAATGTACACTTTCTTGTGAGATCGGGCTCGATGAACTGCACTGCACTTTTTGACCAGAAATACTCAAATCTGAAATTTTTTGTGATAAATAGGCTTCATGTGATGTTGGAAAGAATTCAACAAAAATGTGCAGAAATCCGCCGTATTTTATGAGAATGATCATGAGAATCAGATGCAAGTGTCTGCTTTTGTCAGTCGTAAGCGCAGCACAGGAGAAGTGTCTGTGTCTCTGCCCAACACTGCCGAGTCTCAAGAACACGACAAGAGGGGAGGGTCTATCATTTTTTCATCTTGTAGGATTGGTCAAACAAGGTTTATGTACAGCACAGACCAGAGGGTGAAGCCAACAGGCATGACGACTGATGTCTGACAGAAACTAGAAAAGCGTTCAGAAGGTGGGGTCAAAGACAGATCCGGAGTCTGTGTATATGAAGATCCTGCTTTGTGGACTGATTCCACATCTTGCATCTCCACAGTGCAGCGATTTTGTGAGCAAAGCCTCGCCTACTGGATGCATTTTGGTGCATTCACTTTAAAGGCTGCACAATTGCGGAGGTCATGAAGTTAGCCCGTTATAGGACGTCTATATTTTAATGTTTGTACAGACTTTATTCTGAAAAGAGCATACAAACATTACTGCTTACAAGAAAATAAATGAAACAAATATATATCTTGCTGGATTTCTGCAGATTTAATGTGAAGTGAGTGTAGTTTGTTGTAAATCACAGAAGACCAATAAGCTCTTTTATTTCATTCATGAAATGAGCGTTTCTTGTGTTTTCGGTTTGTTTTAACGTGAATTAGCTGACCTCAGCTGCTGCGGCGTAAATGTGGCTCCTCGTCACGTTTTTGTGACCGTTTATCAGAATCACATCCACAATATCAGATTTCTTATGAAACAACCAGACTCTCTCTTTTAGTCCATTCATCCAAACTTTGTGGCGTTTGCAGTGCTTAATTTGTAACTCAAACGTTGCCGGAACAAAATGTGTGTTTTGGACCGGGGTCCAGACAAGGTCGAACCTTTACCGGAGCGCACAATAATTAAAACATAGAGGCTTAGAAATGCTAAAATACAACCCAACTGTCCATCCTACTCGATGTTAAACGATATAAAAGTAATTATGTCTGTGTTACATGTTTTTTTTACACGTCACACAGAGATTTTCATTCATTCTGACAGAAATCAGCGCACCTAAATCTGATCCACAGCAACAAGTTGCCCTCCCACACGCTCGTCCTGCATCTCAGCGCACTGCCTCTGCATCATATCTGACTCTCCACAAGTCACAACAACAACGCAGGACAAACAGCTTTTACACAGCAGACACTTTCTCATACATCAAACATGACGCTAAAATACACATAAAGTAACACAGTAAAGTTAGTTGCACTTACGAGAAACTGCGACCGCTACATCCGCGCTGGTTCTCACCTCTTTATCGTCCCGTACACTCCAAACACACGTGACACTCCAAACACACGTGACACTCCAAACACATGTGACACTCCAAACACATGTGACACTCCAAACACACGTGACACTCCAAACACACATGACACTCCAAACACATGTGACACTCCAAACACATGTGACACTCCAAACACACATGACACTCCAAACACATGTGACACCAAACACACGTGACACTCCCGCTGCTTTTAATCCATGAAAACGAGTCGCAAATAACAACAAATATTGACAAAATTCACTTAGACGCATATTTCCTGTTTTAGAAGAAGACACAAGAGCGAGACTCGCCTGGAACCAATGAAAAGTGTCAAACCCGCCTGCACTGCTTCTGATTGGTCACATTTCCTGTCAGTTTCGCTTTTAACCAATTACAGTCTGTGACTCTCTCTGTGTCTTCAACACAAATAAGCCTGTTCACTGTTTCAGTGAATGAGAGACGAGAGAGGAGCAGAGCCGCGTCTCGTAGAAATAAGACAAAAAAGCTAATTAGAATGCGTTACCGGAGCAGACAAAACTGTTGCCGGAATGCCCCACGAGAGTTCCCGGATCTTATTCCGACTTGTTCCGGCTCAAATTAAGCCCTGGGCGTTTGTCTAAACCTTTCCCCAAATATCCATCTTACCAACCTTTCGCTGTAAGTCTGGGTGACGGATTTTTTAATTAAATTTAATTTTTTGTGAAATAAGCCGCAGAGTCATTATTATTTCATTTCTAAACGGTTCACAGATTGAAAACACAAACAAACGCATTCACACGGCTTTAGAATCCCATGAGGACGTCTGAGTTTGGAGAATTACAGGAGGTAACATTCGGGGGAAACTTTACAGACATTGTTACAGACATGGACGATTCACACAAGAGTAGAAACTCAGATAACGTCCGGAATTTTTACAATTTACATGAGGTCTACAAGTAAATATTACGGCGTGCGAATAGGACATTTGACTGAACTAAACCTGAGAAACACAGTTATAACATGTCTTAAAACTCAGAAAAGTCGATCTTACTTTAACACACACGTATCTAAAGCGTCTGACAGATCTCATAGTGCATGCTGCGTGCGGCGCGGTCTCCGGGTGGTCCCTGTCTGTCAGCCCGGTTCTGTACGTGTCTGCTGTGGGATGATGGATGAGGAGTCCTGCTAACGCCATCGATTTGCCCTCACATTCAGTCTGAGAGGAGGAGGCTTCATGGGGATCACGTCTTCCTCCGCACGCACAACTGTTTCACGCCGACGGAGACTCACTGCTCTGGAGAGATGGGTTTATTCGTTTTTTTACTCAGATCTTAAGCGCTCTCTTCTTGTGGTAACTGTGATAACGCTCACTAATGCTCAATCAAAAGAGAAAATGGACAACAGCTTTCTCATCCGCCGTTCAAAAACACAAGAGTAAATTTGATTTTTTTGAGGTTTATTCGTGTGGCAACATTGTTTCCTCAACAAAAACCAGCCCAGTCTCCGAAAGAAACGTAGATATACAACAAAATGACAAAAGCGTACGATATTTTAAGACCTTTGTACGTCACCTTGTTACGGAAACCAAAAATAACCACAAATGTTGGTTGAAGCCACGTGGAGACATTTTCTTTGGGTTTAACAGGTAAATCTTAATCTACACCTTAGTCCCAGTCCTAACTTACCATTAAACCAAAAGAAAATGTCTCCACGTCTCTTTACTATATTGTTTTTATTGGTTCTGGTGCAAGGATAAAATGAAAAAAAGCATATTTTTTGTCCTCTATGGGTAAATATTGTGTCAAATATTGACCTAAAAACATGGGGTGTAAAAATTTATCCAAATTTGTATGTGTTCATATTTTCTATTGGTGCATTATTCCAATGATTTATTCATGAGAATATCTTATAGGAGACACATTACAACATCAACCATTAACAGAAAGTGCCAATCTGAAAATAAATGTGCTAATTTCTGGTAAAGTGCAATTGGCCTCATTCATGACACCTTCTTACGAACAAATGTGTTCTTAACTGAAAATGTTGGTCTGTAAGAACAATCCTAAGAATATTGAGGAGCATCGTAAGAGCAAAAAAAAACAAACATCTGTTTTAGGAGCCGATCTCACAAGAAGCATATATTTACCACGACATTACACCAATATGTAAATTAGGTATGATTAGCACGAGTTCACGGCCGTCCTGCGTATTTATAGTACGCTTTACAGTCCCCATTCATTTGAATGGTGGTTGTTAAGACGTGTTCTTATTTATGAATATGAATGAAATCCTGATTCTAATCTTAACCTGCCCCAAGCCCCAGACCTAATCTTACACATTTTAGTAACTTTATGCCTGAACTTACCCGTTTCACTTGAAGAAAACGTCCCCACGTGGCTTCAATTAAAACTCGTGTTTTTTTAACACTGGTGAAATCTCGTGTCATTTTTACTCTTTTTCATATCGTACTAAATGCACGGCGTAACATAAGTACTAAAACAGCTGTGAACTTGTAGTCAAAATACGCTGTTTTTGTGTCGTGGTAAAAGTACGCCCTCTAGTGAGACTGTGTTGGTTTTAGAATTGTATTTCTGTTTTTTAAGAACATTTTCTTGAATGAGGCCCATTTTGATTAACTCTTTCACCGCCAGCCGTATTCTCACTTGACCCTCCTTCTCTGCCAGGCCTTTTTATTCATTTTAAACAACATTCACAACTCCACAAAAAAACTTGTGCAACTAGAATCATGACACATTTTACATCAAATGAGATCTACAAGTGTCTACTTTCATTTTAATAAAAAGAATTGTTTTTCTACATTAATCTGTTCTCTTTTCGTAGACATTTGAAATTCCTTGTTTTCATTAGATTTCAGAGTTTGAAAAAAACGTCCTTTTTCTAAATCAAACCTCGTGTCAGTGTTGTTTTCCTCTGTTCTACATTTTGGTGAAAGAATCAGAGCCACTACAATGAAATAATGTCTTTAGGATCAAAACAGGAGATGCAGATTCTACAGATTCAGCCTCTTTCACGGAGCAGAGATTAGATTGAACCAACATGTGGTTTGCTAGCTTTGAATCATTCTTATTGAACTCTTTTGTTGTTTGCACGCTTACAAAGAGAAACCAAATTGTTTACTACAGTGTCTCAGGTATGACATCTGAACCGACTATTGATCGCTCCGTATCTTTAACCACTGTACGACCAGGACTGTTCGCTTCAGCTGAAAGCATTACTTCTCCTCAGGTATTTCTGATTGTCTGCAGCCCGGC
Organism: Mugilogobius chulae; assembly: GCA_038363315.1. Taxonomy (NCBI): domain Eukaryota; kingdom Metazoa; phylum Chordata; class Actinopteri; order Gobiiformes; family Gobiidae; genus Mugilogobius; species Mugilogobius chulae. The sequence goes on from CM076410.1 coordinate 20,521,600, forward strand.
ACAGCGCGCTTCTCCCTCCTCGCTCTCATCGATCCCTGAACAAAGTGACACGGTCTTGTTTAACAGCCTGACTAATGCTCATCACGGCCTCTTTGTGCGGAGACGAGCGGTCCGACGGGACACAAAGGTGCGGGAGACGGTGCGTGAACGTTGTGTCTGCGAGGCGGAAGAATCGCGAGGAGAATAGAGCAGCGTACGTCGTGTGTGTCAATGTTTAGTCGCAATCAAACAGAAAATAAATCAGAGGTATTTAAACCTTGTGTTGCTTTAACTGCACTTGTAAAAACCTGCATGAACAAGACTGAATTCGTAATTAAAGTTGCAAGTGACATCCAGCGACAGAATATTTTCGAAACTGACGCCCCAACAAGCGTCCTAAACACCCCAAAGTAGGGGACAAGGTCAAAAGGTTTTGTTTTGCTCGTGGGCAGATCAGGTTGAAAGGAGGAGGAGAGAGAGATATAGAGGCTCGCTGCATTTAGAAATGTAGCTAACAAACCCAAAAGCACAATTTTCTACCACAGACATAGTTCTTTTGCCGTCTCGGTCCTCCTCCAGTGCTACGTCGTACAGCAGGGTTTAAACGCAGCAACAATCATGTTAACAGGCCATGGATGTCTCGCGTCATTCAGTCCAGATCATGTTTCTTTGTGCGTTTTTTTGTTCAAGGTGGCAAGTTTACCGAGCGACGGCGCCAAGTGCCGGTTGAAACAAGCAGTGTCGATGCTGAAGAGGCCATACGCCGGAGTAGGGCCCCTCGGGTCAAGGGGGTGTGGTGTTAGAGAGTTGTGGGAACTGATTCGTAGTGGGTGGATTAGTGCCCGAGAAACCGACCCCCTGTCCTTCTGGACCAGTTTGTTGTAATCTTCACACTTGATGGGGTGTGCTGTATACCATAAAACCGTAATGATTTAACGAATAATACTCGAAATTTTGTATCATGAGTATCCATCTGCAGATTAAAAAAAAAAAAACCTAGTGGTGACCCCGCCCGCTTAGAAATTATGCNACTAAAAGTGAGGTTAACTAAAAAAAATGCCTAATATATGAATTGTTGATACAAAATTATAAATATTTAATATGTAAATTAAATTGATTAAATGATTGATTGTTTGGTAAACTCAATGATTGCTTTGCTTATTTCATGTCTGTTGTGCATGTATGTTTTGTGGGGATAAGACCTGTTTGGTCTTCTCACTCTCTCCAACACAGAAATGTTTTTATTTTTTGAAATTTGTAATCTACAAATTATTGTTTTACTGTTTGTGTGCAAATAAAACTTAAACTTAAAGATTGTTGAAGCCATGTCGCCATGTCACTTCACCTGCATTTTTCCCGCTTGTAAACATGACAGTATCATCAGCGTACATAATCTGCTGATTTTTATGAATAGACTTGTTGTTCTAAAATGAACCTTAGACTTCTTGACTTCTCATTGTAAATTTGATATGCAACTGCTTTGTTTGAGTGGTTCGCTCAGTTTCTCTTTGCTGTTTGTAAAAAGAAATCTGTATTTGCGTCATATTAACATGTTGAAGAACCGTCATGACAAAACCCGCTTCAACTAATCACAAAACGTTACATAAGCGCGCCGTAAAGTCCAAGGCGAAAGTGAAGTTTGTCGTAAATGTTAGCCCGCCGTCATCGAGAACACTTAACCTTTGAAAAGCCCTCTCGTGGTTTTTTCGTGGGACGGGACCATCACAAAGCTCTCTCGGACCTCTCGCGGTCCGCTCTCGACCTCGTGTCACTCCGTGGCATTCAGATCCCGCCGCGCAATTAGCCGGAAATGTCAGCACGTGTGAGGAGAGAGACTTTATCGTTTCATACAAGCGACAGGTGTGAGCTGGAATGAAAACCGTCGGGTCTGAGGATGTGGATGTTGATGGGCGTAAGGTTGAGCGTACGGAAAGAAAACGGATGAATGTGATGGCTTATAGATTGAAACATTACAAAGTTGTGAAAGTGACTGTTATTCTCTCAAAAAGACACCAACATTGGATGAAGAAGAAGACTGGTTGCCATGTGTTAAGATAGATAGAAGATCCAGGTGTTCTCTGGAGTAGAGTTTAGATTCTGGACCCTCGATTTTCAGGCCTGGTCCACATTTCTTTCTCAGTTGTCGGGCTGAGTTTGGGTCAAGACTCAGAGCCGCACTAACAACACAGTCTCAGAAGAACGCATATATACACTACAACAGAAAAACAACCTATCATGAGCACGATTTTTTGCGTATTGCTGCGCCGTACGTTTAGCACGACATGAAAAAGTGTGAAAGATTTCACAGAGTAAAAACACACGAGTTTTAGTTGAAGCCACATGGGGATGTTTTCTTTAGGTAAAATGGGTAAGTTTAGGCTTCAAGTGACTAAAATGTGTAAGATTAGGTCTGTGGCTTGGGGCAGGTTAAGATTAGAATCAGGATTTCATTCAATATTCATAAATAAGAACACGTCTTAACAACCACCATTGAAATGAATGGGGACTGTGATGCGTACTATAATTACACAAAACAGCTGTGAACTCGTGCTAATCATACCTCATTTACATGTTGTGTAATGTCGTAGTAAATGTACGCTTTACTTGTGAGATCGGGCTGGTAAACACGACACTAAAACGCAGTTGATTGACAGCATGTTTTCACACACCAAAACATAAAATAATGACAAATTTGGTTGAAGCAAAATGGCATTTTGTGAACACATTTACGTAAAAAAAGGCATGAAAACATCTTTATCGAACTGGAAATAGTTTGCGCTATAAATACATTGTACATGTTTTTTGAGATATGAGATGAAATACAGCAAATGTCTGCACATTTTTAATGAATTCTTTCAGAAGCCTCATCAAACGTGAGGCTTTCTGTCCCAAAAAAGATTCAGATTTTAGTATGTCTGTCCAAAAAGTCCAGAGTGATGATTGTATCTGCTGTTACAGCGTCACATGAAGAGGGAACAGAGGCAAAGCTCTGTCAAACACTCACACCAGGTGAAAGGATTTTATAGGATTACCATTGTAAAAGGTAAAAGGTCTAAAATAGCCAACTCCAATTTAATAGAAAATGTATGTTTTATTCAAACGTTTCTGGAGCAGGAGCTTACATGATCTCTTATTTGTGACAAATATTATTTAGCCTACTACAGTATTATTAGTATAGGCCAGCAGTGGGCAATTCTGTTTTGTTCGAGGGCCATATTTAAATCTGGACAAGTGGTCAGACAAATTATCATAATTTGTTATTCAAAGACTTTTTAATTTACTATATTTATTTAGTTTATTTTTTTTTTTTCATTTATGTACTGTATATTGACAAGATTGGAATGACACATGCTCTATAACTAAGTAAAACATAAAAAATATATAAAAAGAAGGGTTAGGGTTAGGGTTAATCTCAAAAATGTGCTGGGGGGGCCACATTGAAACAGGGCCCCATCTGCCCCTGGGCCACAGTTTGCCCAGGTCTTGTATAGGCCTTATTCAGAAAACACCATTTAAACGCTGCTTTCACTTGAATGATTATTGTTCTTAGAAAAGACTGGAGGGCCCCCTGAGGCTGATTTTTGCTCAGGGCCCTGAAAAGGTTAGACCCGGCTCTGGATCTTTGTCCAACTCTTGGCTCGGATTCAGATCTGGTTCTCGGGGATAAACAATTGCATTAAACGGCACTATAACAGTCAAAAATTCATAGTTGCAAAAAGAGCAAAAAAACTCAACACAACACTCATGATTCAAACCTATTTACATATCCTGCTTGTCTGGTTAACTTTAAGGTGCTAAAACAGCTTTGCCACTTGACATTTCCACTTACGTACGACTCATAATCTCAAGTTTTCCTCACTTCTCAGAACTCCAAACCCATCACAACTGTTCAAAATCAATTCAAACCCAATCAAGACTTCCACTTAGCCTTAAAACCCAAGCGCGAGAGCTTCAAATCTTCACATTTTCCGAACAATCCCGGGTGTTTTTCCTCCGTCGTGTCTTGTGTGTTAGTATGATCATTTGCGAGTCTCTTTTTTTTGGACTTTTTCTTCTCACTTGTGCGGCCGTGGCATCAGCTCGGCGTTGCTTTGGAAAGGTCAGCAGTAAATATAGACTTTGAACTGAGAGCGTGTACGCCGGCTCGTGAAAAACGTCTTCCTCGGAGGAGTGTTTTTTCTGCTTTCACCGCAGAAAACAGGGCCTGTGTGAGGTTTGGTCTAAAAACATGATTCTGTAAAGGGTTTTGTGTTGTTTAGAAAAAGCAATTGTAAAAAGTTTAAGTTAAATTAACTTCAATCTTTGAACTTGACAATGTGAGTTACAGATTTTCAACTTAGGGGCATGCATGAGAGAGAGAGAGAGAGAGAGAGAGAGAAGAAAGAGGGTGAGAGAGAAGACAGAGAGAAAAGAGGGAGAGAGAGAAGAGAAAGAGAGAGTAAGGGGGGAAAGAGAGAAGAGAGAGCAGAGAGAGAGAAGAAAGAGAGAAAGAAAGAGGGTGAGAGAGAGAAGAAAGAGGTGAGAGAGAAGAGAGAAGGCAGAGAGAAAAGAGGGAGAGAGAGAAGAGAAAGAGAGAGTAAGGGGGGAAAGAGAAGAGAGAGCAAAGAGAGAGAGAGAGAAGAAAGAGGGTGAGAGAGAGAAAGAGAGAGAGAGAGAAAGAAAGGGTGGCCTCTTTCTCTCTCTCTCTTCCTTTCTTCTCTCTTTCACTATCTCTTTATTTCTCCCCCCTCTCCCTCCCCCCTCTTTCTTCTGCCCCCCTCTCTCTCTCTCTCTCTCTCTCTCTTCTCTCTTTCCTGAGTCTCACATTCTCTCTTCTTCTCCCTTTCTGTCTTCTCTCCTCTCTCTCTCTCTCCTTTACTCTTCCTCTCTCTCAGATTCTCTCTCTCTCTTTTTTTCTCCCTCTTCTCCTCTTCCTTCACTCTCAGATTCCCTGCTCTCTCTCGCTGCCCCTCTCCTCTCCTTCCCTCTTCCCTCTCTCTCTCTCTCTCTCTTCTGGCCTGTCCCAGCTCTCTGCCCTGTCGCCTTAAGCCTGAGTGTATTAATGGACTTGGCGCCTCATTGATTCCTAATTCCTGGCTCGTGGACAGGGGGGATAAATATTTGGCGGCGCGCTCCTCTTCGGGCTTATTGTAATCAGCCGTGTTATCGATCGGCCGCTCTCGCCCCGCACAAGCCATCGCTTTTTAAATACTCGGGACACTTTGCATGGCGGGAGAGTCAGGTGTCGTGTGAGCGGCGCTGATGGAGTCCATGACAGCTTAGTCGAGATGTTTTAAAGCTACAATGTGGGATTTTTTTAAAGAGAGTAGTGTTAATGCTTTGAATATGTACTAGAGCATTAAACATATCTAGAACTTGTTTTGTTATAGATCATATTTTTTAATTGTAAACACCTTACTCCAAAAGGTTCATTTGGTCTTCTTTTCTAGATTACGTTTTAAATTCCTACATCAGACCAGTGGTTGTTTTTTTTGTCATTACCTTTACATGTTTCGACTGCCTGTCTGCAGTCATCTGCAGAAGCGTCACTTGTTGTTCTGTGACGTGTCTTGCCGGCTGATTTACACAGTCTTTGGCGCCATTTTCCTTCCGGTAGAGGAAGGACGACAGCGCCCTCTGCAGTCCGACTTCGAACAGTATCCCAAGTATGAGAAAGTAAGAAAGCCCCTCATCTCTATTTAGTGTAGCCGGGGCATGCTTCCGGATTTCGATTGCCTCTTTTATCCAGCGTTGGTGTTTGTTGTCCTCGGTCCCGATGACTCTGGCCCCATCCCAGTCCATAACATGGTTTACTCTTCTTAAGAAGTCGGACTGCAGAGGGCGCTGTCGTCCTTCCTCTACCGGAAGGAAAATGGCGCCAAAGACTGTGTAAATCAGCTGGCAAGACACGTCACAGGAACAACAAGTGACGCTTCTGCAGATGACTGCAGACAGGCAGTCGAAACATGTAAAGGTAATGACAAATAAAACAACCACTGGTCTGATGTAGGAATTTATAACGTAATGTAAACACCTTGATAACCTGCTTTCTTACAGTGAGCGGAAACACCTCTCCAGGAATCTGACTTTAACTTGGTCTATGCTCTTTTTAAAACTCTAAGCTCTAAGCAAAAAAACATCTTTGGGGCTCTACAATCTTTTACACAAATATACACAAAGTGACGGCCAAAAATAATTCTAGGTTAGACAATATTTCTCACAATCAAGAGATAATGTAAGCGAAACTTTTGAATAAAACAAATGCATTTTCACCAAATGTGTAGTCGGCGATTTTAGACCAACACATGTTTATAAGAGTCAATTTATGTGTAATTTAATGCATAATGTTATGATTAATATATGATTGCACTAGAAGTTTGACTTGGTGTGAGTGTTTGTCAGTCTCACTAGAGGGCGTACTTTTACCACGACACAAAAACAGCGTATTTTGAGCACGAGTTCACAGCTGTTTTTAGTTCTTATGTTACGCCGTACATTTAGCACGATATAAAAAAGAGTAAAAAATGACACGAGTTTTAGTTGAAGCCACATGGGGACGTTTTCTTCAAGTGAAACGGGTAAGTTCAGGCATAAAGTTACTAAAATGTATAAGATTAGGTCTGGGGCTTGGATAGGTTAGATTAGAATCAGGATTTCATTAATATTCATAAATAAGAACACGTCTTAACAACCAACATTGAAATGAATGGGGACTGTGATGTGTACTATAATTACACAAAACAGCTGTGAACTGGTGCTAATCATACCTCATTTACATGTTGTGTAATGTCGTGGTAAATGTACGCTTTCTTGTGAGATCGCGCTCGATAAACTGCACTGCACTTTTTGACCAGAAATACTCAAATCTGAAACTTTTTGAGACAAATAGGCCTCATGTGATGTTGGAAAGAATTCAACAAAAATGTGCAGAAATCCGCCGTATTTATGAGAATGATCATGAGAATCAGATGCACGTGTCAGTCGTTAGAGAAGCACAGAGAAGTGTCTGTGTCTCTGCCCAACACTGCCGAGTCTCAAGAACAGAAGAGGGAGGGTCTATCATTTTTTCATCTTGTAGGATTGGTCAAACAAGGTTTATGTACAGCACAGACCAGAGGGTGAAGCTAACAGACATGATGACTGATGTCTGACAGAAACTAGAAAAGCGTTCAGAAGGTGGGGTCAAAGACAGATCCGGAGTCTGTGTATATGAAGGTCCTGCTTTGTGAACTGATTCCACATCTTGCATCTCCACAGTGCAGCGATTTTGTGAGCAAAGCCTCGCCTACTGGATGCATTTTGGTGCATTCACTTCAAAGGCTGCACAATTGCGGAGGTCATGAAGTTAGCCCGTTGTAGGACGTCTATATATTAATGTTTGTACAGACTTTATTCTGAAAAGAGCATACAAACAATACTGCTTACAAGAAAATAAATGAAACAAATATATATCTTGCTGGATTTCTGCAGATTTAATGTGAAGTGAGTGTAGTTTGTTCTAAATCACAGAAGACCAATTAGCTCTTTTATTTCATTCATGAAATGAGCGTTTCTTGTGTTTTCGGTTTGTTTTAACGTGAATTAGCTGACCTCAGCTGCTGCGGCGTAAATGTAGCTCCTGTGATAATTTATCAGAATCTCATCCACAACATCAGATTTCTTATGAAACAACCAGACTCTCTCTTTTAGTCCATTCATCCTCTTAGACGCATATTTCCTGTTTTAGAAGAAGATACAAGAGCGGGGCTCGCCTGGAACCAATGAAAAGTCTTAAACCCGCCTGCGCTGCTTCTGATTGGTCAAATTTCCTGTTAGTTTCGCTTTTAACCAATTACAGTCTGACTCTGTCTTCTCCACAAATAAGCCTGTTGTTTCTGTGAATGAGAGACGGGAGATGAGCAGAGCCATGTCAAAAAGCTTATTAGAAAGCGTTACCGGAGCAGACAAAACTGTTGCCGGAATGCCCCACGAGAGTTCCCGGATCTTATTCCGGCTTGTTCCGGCTCAAATTAAGCCCTGGGCGTTTGACTAAACTTTTCCCCAAATATCCATCTTACCAACCTTTCGTTGTAAGTCTGGGTGACGGATTTTTTAATTAAATTTTATTTTTTGTGAAATAAGCCGCAGAGTCATTATTATTTCATTTCTAAACGGTTCACAGATTGAAAACACAAACAAACGCATTCACACGGCTTTAGAATCCCATGAGGACTAAAGAGTTTGGTTAATTACAGGAGGTAACATTCAGGGGGAAACTTTACAGACATTTTTACAGACATGGATGATTCACACAAGAGAAGAAACTCAGATAACGTCCGGAATTTTTACAATTTACATGAGGTCTACAAGTAAATATTACGGCGTGCGAATAGGACATTTGACTGAACTAAACCTGAGAAACACAGTTATAACATGTCTTAAAACTCAGAAAAGTCGATCTTACTTTAACACACACGTATCTAAAGCGTCTGACAGATCTCATAGTGCATGCTGCGTGCGGCGCGGTCTCCGGGTGGTCCCTGTCTGTCAGCCCGGTTCTGTACGTGTCTGCTGTGGGATGATGGATGAGGAGTCCTGCTAACGCCATCGATTTGCCCTCACATTCAGTCTGAGAGGAGGAGGCTTCATGGGGATCACGTCTTCCTCCGCACGCACAACTGTTTCACGCCGACGGAGACTCACTGCTCTGGAGAGATGGGTTTATTCGTTTTTCTTAAGCGCTCTCTTCTTGTGGTAACTGTGATAACGCTCACTAATGCTCAATCAAAGGAGAAAAAGGACAACAGCTTTCTCATCCGCCGTTCAAAAACACAAGAGTTAATTTGATTTTTTTTTTATGTTTTATTCCTGTGGTAACATTGTTTCCTCAACAAAAACTAGCCCAGTCTCTGAAAAAACGTAGATATACAACAAAATGACAAAAGCGTACGATATTTTAAGACCTTTGTATGTCACCTTGTTACGGAAAACCAAAAATAACCACAAATGTTGGTTGAAGCCACGTGGAGACATTTTCTTTGGGTTTAACAGGTAAATCTTAATCTACACCTTAGTCCCAGTCCTAAACTTACCCATTAAACCCAAAGAAAATGTCTCCACATCAATTCCTGTGTCTCTTTACTATATTGTTTTTATTGGTTCTGGTGCAAGGATAAAATAAAAAAAGCATATTTTTTGTCCTCTAAAGGTATTGTACGGAAGTCCAGAGCTGCCAGTGTGGAGTAAACGACAATATTCTCGTTATTACAACTTTTTATTTACGTTCAAATGACTTTTTTTTACGTTCAAACGAGAATATAATGTCGTTATAGCGACTTTTTATTTATGTTAAAACAAAAATATTTTCTCGTTAAAACTACTTTTTTTTATGATAAACAGACTGTTCTTCCCATGATGCGCCACAAGCTGGATGGCTCAGAGCCCTTCTATGAAGCTAGATTTGGGGTTTAGCGAGGTCAGTTCTGGGTTAAACCTGGTCTGGTCCTCGTCTGGATCACGTCCTATCGGGGCAGATCTCTATGGCAACATGAGACAAACTCATAACCTGCTCCGGACCAGGATAAGTTCTGAATAAGTTAAAAAGACGAGGCACTGGCCAATCAGAGACGAGAATTTAGGCGTTTGTGAAGAGACGGGGGAAAGAGAGATGAGAAAGGGCAGCGGAGAAATGAGGAAACACGAAAGTATTTTATATCAAAGCGATGCGCACGTATTTATAAAGAGGAGCCATGAGATCTTATATGTAGCAGTAACACTGGAAGAATCCTGTTTAATCTGTGTGATGATTAATAAACGGAGCATCATGGGAAGGGCTGTCTATTTTTCATTAAAAGTCGTTTTAACGAGAATATATTTTCGTTTTAACGTAAATAAAAAGTTGTTATAACGACATTATATTCTCGTTTGAACATAAAAAAGTCGTTTGAACGTAAATAAAAAGTAGTAATAACGAGAATATTGATGAAGTAGTAGTAGTATTGACCTAAAAACACGGGGTGGAAAATTTATACCATTTATCCGAATTTGTATGTATCCATATTTTCTATTGGTGCTATTATTCCAATGATTTATTTATGAAAATATCTTATAGGAGACACTTTACAACATCAACCATTAACAGAAAGTGCCAATCTGAAAAATAAATGTGCTCATTTCTAGTAAAGTGCAATGGGCCTCATTCATGACACCTTCTTACGAACAAATGTGTTCTTAACTGAAAATGTTGGTCTGTAAGAACAAATCCTAAGAACACTCAGGAGCATCGTAATAACAAAAAAAAAAAAACCCAAACGTCTGTTTTAGAATTGTATTTCTGTTTTTTAAGAACATTTTCTTGAATGAGGCCCATTTTGATTAACTCTTTCACCGCCAGCCGTATTCTCACTTGACCCTCCTTCTCTGCCTGGCCTTTTTATTCATTTTAAACAACATTCACAACTCCACAAAAAAACTTGTGCAACTAGAATCATGACACATTTTACATCAAATGAGAAAGTGTTTACTTGAATTGTTTTTCTACATTAATCTGTTCTCTTTTCGTAGACATTTGAAATTCCTTGTTTTCATTAGATTTCAGCGTTTGACGAGAAACTTTGTAGAAAACGTCCTTTTTCTAAATCAAACCTCGTGTCAGTGTTGTTTTCCTCTGTTCTACATTTTGGTGAAAGGATCAGAGCCACTACAATGAAATAATGTCTTTAGGATCAAAACAGGAGATGCAGATTCTACAGATTCAGCCTCTTTCACGGAGCAGAGATTAGATTGAACCAACATGTGGTTTGCTAGCTTTGAATCATTCTTATTGAACTCTTTTGTTGTCTGCACGCTTACAAGAGAAACCAAATTGTTTACTACAGTGTCTCAGGTATGACATCTGAACACGACTATTGATCGCTCCGTATCTTTAACCACTGTACGACCAGGACGGTTCGCTTCAGCTGAAAGCATTACTTCTCCTCAGGTATTTCTGATTGTCTGCAGCCCGGCACAGCGCGCTTCTCCCTCCTCGCTCTCATCGATCCCTGAACAAAGTGACACGGTCTTGTTTAACAGCCTGACTAATGCTCATCACGGCCTCTTTGTGCGGAGATGAGCGGCCGACGGGACACAAAGGTGCGGGAGACGGTGCGTGAACGTGTGTCTGCGAGGCGGAAGAATCGCGAGGAGAATAGAGCAGCGTACGTCGTGTGTGTCAATGTTTAGTCGCAATCAAACAGAAAATAAATCAGAGGTATTAAACCTTGTGTTGCTTTAACTGCACTAGTAAAAACCTGCATGAACAAGACTGAATTCGTAATTAAAGTTGCAAGTGACATCCAGCGACAGAATATTTTCGAAACTGACGCCCCAACAAGCGTCCTAAACACCCCAAAGTAGGGGACAAGGTCAAAAGGTTTTGTTTTGCTCATGGGCAGATCAGGTTGAAAGAGAGAAGGAGAGAGAGATATAGAGGCTTGCTGCATTTAGAAAATGTAGCTAACAAACCCAAAAGCACAATTTTCTACCACAGACATAGTTCTTTTGCTGTCTCGGTCCTCCTCCAGTGCTACGTCGTACAGGAGGTTTAAACGCAGCAACAAGCATTTGTAATAGATCCATGAGTGCTCTGCGTCAGTCCAGATCATTTCTTGTATTGTTTGTTACGCCTTGTCAATGTTGTTACGCCTTGTCAAAGCTCCAAAACAAGCGACCTTTTGATAAAAAAGTTATTAAAAGACTTCAGTAAACTGTCCTTCTTTCCTGTTGATGTGAGAGCAGAGCAGCATGTCACTAAGTCACAGAAAAGTAGTGTCTGATTGGTTGAATTTTCGCATTCAACGCTTCAAAATTCGACAGTGGGGTCTGTCTTGGGAGTCGACAACTGAAGAGGTCAAAGTGTCCATCGCAAGACGCACAAACAAGCAAATTTCGATGTGCTAAATGCGCTGCGAATTCACTGGACGCCTCAAGACACAAGTTTACATTGACTTAACATGTAAACTGGATGCCTTGGACGCTTCAACAATGTCTGATCTGACATTAGCATGAGGTTGCGCTGTTGCGACTTGCTTTGCTTCTTACAAAAATGTGCAACTTCACTGCACAAAACTAGGAAGAGGAGTTTGTTAAAGTAGGAAGTGAGCAAAATGGAGCATTTTGTTCAAACCTCATAAGGATGACATAAGCGTTTTGATGAAGATGGCCAAAAGGAATTTTGTGCAAATGTTGGTCTGCACTGAATGGGAATTTTTCAACAACAAACTCCAATACTCCAACCGTGTTTCTCACTGCTGTGTTTCTCTTTCTGTTCATACCATGATTTTGGTTCATGGCAAACTGTAATGTTGATCTAAAACACTGTAATAATAGAGATGGGATTATTTACTAAAAGTTGATGTGTAGGCTCTCATTTCCAGCAGTGATTCATAGAACATTGCTTACTTTTATTCTGAATAAGAAAATAAGTATACAGCAGGCCTATTCAACTTAAGACCCAAGTGCAAAATCGGCCCTCCAAGAATCTGATCCGGCCCTCAAATTCTCTTTCCTAAATTACAAAGCTCTAGTTACCTTAATTTTATTGTATTTTTACTGACTGAAAATAAGGTTTGCCACATCAATCTAGTGTTTTGTTTGTTTTGTCAATTTCAGTTGCATTTATTGATAATTATAAATACCTGTGATAAAATGTTGTTTTTAGCAAAACAATCGACTTTGCTCTTGTTCTAAAGGCAACTCTTATTTGAAGATTGTGTTTAATTTGGTCGCTTGGCTTAACACTTTTTTTGGACAATTTGTAGAACAGCATTAGTTGTTATATTGTTATAACTATAGAAACAATTCTATTCCTGTGAATATTTGGTGCAACCTCGTGGCAAAAGCGTTGACTTATTTACTACTACTACTACTATACCTGCTTGTCAAAGCCTGATCCTGTCAGATCTCAGAAGCTAAGCAAGAAAGGGCCTGGTTAGTACTTGGATGGGAGAGCGTTACAACACCAGATGTCACAGTGGGACGACAGCAGTAGATTGTCGTTGTGTCCTTGGGCAAGACACTTAACCCACACTGCCTCAGTGTCTGTTACACTGGGTGAGTGGATGCTAGATTGTAAAGCGCTTTGAGTGCCTGGAAAGGTAGAAAAGCACTATATAAACAGACCATTTACTACTACTACTAGTACTACTACTACAACTAGTACTACTACTATATTACTGCTACTACTACTAATACTACTACTAGTACTACTACTAGTATTACTACTACTACTACTACTCTTACCGGCCCAAAAGCCATGGTCTTTGGTCAAATCTGGTCCTCTGGAAAATCTAGTTGAATTGCCCTGGTTTAGAGCCTTTAATAACTCTCTTCTATGACAGCTCTGGTGTGGACTGAAAACTGTGAGATATATTGAAACTACACAAATAAAATACACTCAAAAGAACATTCAGCTAACCCCACCTCAGCCCCTTTAACCAGCCCTACACAACACTTGGACTACATTCCGCACAATGACTCTAATTGCCGACTTGTCCGGCCTAAACGTCCTCTTGTCCCGGCTCCTCGTACAGTGTCAAATCTGCGTCCAGTCCATTGAACAACAAATTACGGAGGTGCCACTCTTTCATTCTCAGCTCCTCCGCGGCGCATGCTAGCCGTTGTGTTTGGCTCACGTCTGGCGCTGCTCGTCAGGTGGACATAATCAGAGCTAACAAATTGGACAGGCGTCTTTTGTTGTCGCTGCGCCGCCGTCTTCAAAATGACTCCAATTACGCCCGACATGATATCACTTATGACAGAACAAGATTGGAGCCGAGTCGGGCTAGCTATAGCATCCCCCGAGAGCTACAAAAAAACGACCTTGGAATTCAAATTATTCTTATTTTTTTTTTCCAATACTGTGAAGGATTTGATTGACGTTTTAATTTAGTTTGACACCTTCTGCCCGCCTAGCTTGCGTGTCGAGGTTTTTGCCGAGTAAGCGTACATGCTAATGTTAGCGTGGCAATTAGCGTAATCGTTAGAAAATGCAGAGTAGCCGAAACGGACGTGTGATACTCAAGGTTCAAGGTGTGTTTGTCGGTGGAAGATTGATGAGGAAGTTTGGAAAGCAGGTTTTTGATTGACAACGTTGATTATTCAGTGAAGAAAAAAATGTTAACGCTAGCTAAACTGCGCTAAAAATGCTAAACAAATCATTAGTTTGAAAAGGCTTTAAAGCAATGTCTAATGTCAATGAGTATTACATTATTCAGTATTGGGTAACTTTTTAAAGGTCCTATATTATCCATTGTGTTTTCTTCCTTTCACGTGTGTTTGAGTAATCCTGCTTTCTCCATCTGCAAGGCTCAAATTGCTTCGTTCTACCTTGTGATGTCATTACGTAGTAGTTGTTTGTTGTTAACAGCCGTTTTTAGCCTTGATGCACAGTACACTAAAATAAGATTCAATTGTTCTTTTTTTGTTTTTGTTTTTTGCTTTTGTGAGTGAGTGTTAAGGCCAATGTATAGTTCTGCGTCACTTTATGTCCTCACAAAGACTGCCATTGGAGTTTCTGTCTAGAGTGAATCAGGTTCCAGGTCAGTTACACCAATCACAATCAGATCACAGATCAGCTGTGTGTTTTGGCGCTGAGTGAGTTTTGAGCGTAGCAGCATTCGCTATCAAAAGTCCTGGGGAAAAAAAACAAAAGACAGACCTTCTCCAATGGCAGCCTGTACGAGAACCTGACTGAACCTGGAAAAAAAAATCTATTGTGTTTCGTAAAATACCATAATAAACTTAACATTTTGAGGTTAAGCTAATAATTTAGAAAAAATAAAGCTGAACATTAAAAATATAGGATTTTACTAGAAAAAAAATTCATTAATACAAAAAAGTCATTTTTTATGAGAATAAAGTTGATGCAAGAAAAGAAATATTATAGATTAAAGGTGCACTGCACAACTTTTTGGCCAAAAATAAACTCAAATAAATGCAAATTTTTGTCATTTAGATGCCTTTGTTACACTAAATAATTAATAAAAATATGTGTTTTTTCTTTGAGCGGGCTTGCATGGCTACAAATAGTTTATTATTTGGCTTTGAGGAGAGCCTGAACACGTCTGTTCCTTTTTTTCATTCATTTTTTTTTTTTCATTTTCTACGCTTAATCCCGTTAGGGGTCGCGGGTGACTGGAGCCTATCCCAGTGACTTTGGGCTTAGGCGGGGAACACCCTGGACAGTGGCCAACTTGCCGCAGGGTTAGACAGACAAACATTCACTCTCTCATTCACTCACAGGGAAATTTACAGTGATGCCAATTAACCTAAACATACATGTTTAGGTTAATTTGCATGTTCTCCCCGGTGACACGGGGAGAACATGCAAACTCACCCAGAGAGATCGTGAGCTGTTGATATGGTCTGACCCGGGAGTCGAACCCACGACCTCCTTATTGGGAAGCCAGAGCTCTAACCACTCTGTACCGTGCACCCCACGTTGTTCCTTTAACATATTTTTTTTTCATACTATGACATAAAATGTATTCATCTCCATTCAGAAAGTCCCAAAGTATAGTTTTAACTTCTATTCTACTGAATTGTGTAGATGACTTTTCACCTCCAGAAAGTTACCAGTGCACCTTTAAACTTGAAGTTTTATGATTAAAAATTTAGTTGGACACCTCTTCATTTGTCCTGGTCTTCTATAACCTGTCGAAGAAATGTGTTCGCAATATTCAGAATGTGTTATACCAATGTTGGCAGTCGGCCCTCCACCGCTGTTCTGGGTTTGAGTTGGCCCTCGAGTCAAAAGAATGGCCACCCTGCCTTAGGCTGAAGTAGCAGTCCCAGGACAGCTATTGAATAAGGCAGGTGCTTGATGAGTGAAATGTGCTATTGAGTCCAATGAGCATTAATCATGCATTTTTAGCTATGTATATACATAGTATGTAATTTATTGTTGTGTGTGTCCGTGTAATCTGATAATCTTTTCTGGTTGTACGCCTACAAACTACTTGAAATAGAATTCTCATTAAAATAGCAAAAAAAAGGCTATGTTATGTTCTTTTTCTGTTCCTTGTGAATGAAACAGATTTGTCCATGCTTTACTGTAATAAGGTGCAGTTGTAACAGTGTTAGCAAAAACTTTGAAATTATCGTTTTTGTTCATCAGCTCGAGTCATTACAATACCATCATAAAACGACCTCGCAGCCAGTAAATCTATTTCTCTCGACGCCAATGAAACCAGACTTGTTCTGTATTTCCATCTCATCAAAAGTCCAAATGTCTGACACTGTAAAAGCTCTTTTGTCTCTCTCTCTTTCTCTATCTCTCTCTCATAACGTCTAACGGGATCACATTGAAAAATTACATTTAAATGTCGAGCGGCGTGACAGTTATGACATCGATTTAATGCCGCCGCTGACACTTTTCCAACTGCATTTGTAATTGGTTGCATATATTAGGGTCTAATGGAAGACTGTGGGTTCTGGCAGGGCATGATGTACCTGGAGGAGAGGAGGCTGGTCCATCGAGATCTCGCCGCCCGGAACGTTCTGGTCAAGTCGCCCAATCACATCAAGATCACCGACTTCGGCCTGGCGAGGTT
The DNA here is from genome assembly GCA_038363315.1 of Mugilogobius chulae. Lineage (NCBI taxonomy): Eukaryota > Metazoa > Chordata > Actinopteri > Gobiiformes > Gobiidae > Mugilogobius > Mugilogobius chulae. The sequence continues at coordinate 20,538,129 of CM076410.1, forward strand.
ACTGGACGGGGACGAGAAGGAGTACAACGCAGACGGCGGAAAGGTTGGTGTAAGTGAGATGTGTGTTTTGTCTCGTGTGTGTGCTGTTAGGTTTTTGTGGGAGATGTGTTTAGAACTGTTGGCACGTTAGGGTTAGGGTTAGGGTTAAGTTAACATCCTGCAATCTCTGTGGGTAGAGTTTGCATGTTTTACCTGTGTCACTGTGGGTTTTCTCCGGGTACTCTAGCTTTGTCCCACCTCCAAAAACCAGCCCGGGCAGCGAAGAAAACGTAGATATACAGCAAAATGCTAAAAATGTACGATACGCACATTTTCACTTTTTTCCCGTCATTATGTTACAAAAGACAAAACGTACAATAGTCACAAATTTTGGTTGAAGACACTGGCACCATTTTCTTTAGATTTAACAGGTAAATCTTAACCTATCCCAAGCTCCAGTCCTAAGTTGACCTATTTTAGTAACTTAAAAGCCTAAACTTACCCGTGAAACTCAAAGAAAATAACCAAAACATGTTTTTTACTGCTTTGACTTTTTGTAACATATTTACTTTAAAAAGTTATGAAAACATACTCATCATATGTTGTTCAGTGGAGACTGTGTTGGTGTTCACGTGGTTTGCTTTCAGCATTATAAAGAAGAATGTCTAAGAGTTATTTTTTCTTCTAGACTCCTACTTTATGTTGCAGGAGCTAAAATGCACCTGCAGGTGGCTCTGTGGGCCTTTAGATTTGGTGCCTAGATTCCTATTAAAGGCCCTGAAAAAGAGCACACAGGTGCTATGGGGAGAGTTCGGCCCTTTCCCAAACGGCTCCCTACTCACTTCCCTACACCCTAAACACTAAGATTTGTGTGCTCCCGTGAGCAAGTCTGTCTGAAATACACATGGGCAGAGTGAGTAGGAGACAGTCAGACACTTCACATAGCCCTTCCCAAACCAGTCCCTACTCCTCTCCCTAAGAACTCACACTACACTTCTGTGAGGGAGACTCCTTAGTTCCCTTCATTCCTGTGATTTCAGACACACTTCACACTCGAAAACTTCTTCTTTTATTGACATTTGGGACTGTGAAGGCAGCGTTATCACCACCTACTGGGGCACTTTTAGAGCTTGTCTTGTTTAGTATTTCCCTCAACATTCCCAAATATTCTTCTTCTCACCAGTTCTATCATTACAAACAAATGAGACACAAGTGTTTACAGTTAAAGCTCTGCCCTGTGAGTCACAATATCAAAGGTACTTTCTATCCTTAATTCATTTTTATATCATATTATGTGTGTGTCTGAGGTGCAAATGATTCCAGTCTCTTTTCTTAATTTACAAGACGATTAAAAATGTCCAGAACATTTTGAATCCAACAGTATTTTCAGGACAAATAAAAGCTAAATGTGCATCAGTATAGTTTCTTCATTCATTTTGAAATGATTAGTGTTGGAAAATAAATGGTTAATTAAACATCTTTAAACTTTTATAAAAAGCTGGATCTTAGTGTTAAATCTTAGTGTTTAGGGTTTAGGGAAGTGAGTAGGAGCCGTTGGGAAAGGGCCGTGCTCACTAAACAGGTGTGTGTAACACTGAGAACAGCCCACGGCAAACATGCTCACATGAGATTAGTTCCAGCTTTTTATAAAAGTTTAAAATATTTATTTAAGCATTTAATTTCCAACTCTAATCATTTTAAAATGAATAAAGAAACTATACTGATGCACATTTAGCTTTTATTTGTCCTGAAAAATACTGTTGACTCAAAATGTTCTGGACATTTTTAATCGTCTTGTAAATAAGAAAAGAGGCTGGAATAATTTGCACCTCAGACACATTTACAATCTGATATAGAAATGAAACAAGGATAGAAAGTACCTTTGATATTGTGACTCACAGGGCAGAGCTTTCACTGAAACACTTGTGTCTCATTTGTTTGTAATGATGGAACTGGTGAGAAGAGGAATATTTGGGAATGTTGAGGGAAATACTAAACAAAACAAGCTCTAAAATTACCCAGTAGGTGGTGATAAGAGTCCCAAAGGACAATAAAAGAAGAAGTTTAAGAGAGTGAAGTGTGTCTGAAATCACAGGAATGAAGGGAACTAAAGAGTGTCCCCACAGAAGTGTAGTGTGTAGTTCTTAGGGAGAGGGAGTCGGGACTGGTTTGGGAAAGGGCCATACACTGTTTCTTACCGAGTCAAGTGGATAGTAGGCTATATTGTGGAGTTGTGTTACTGATTCATGTGGATTGATGGTCATAGAGGTCAACTTTAATGCAATATTTGGACTATAAGACACGCGTTGAGCTAACTTCTTCAAACTTTGCAGCCTGGAGGAGAATTGTGGAGCATTTTGGCCTCTACAACCCAAAAAAGAGAGCAAGAAAAAGGGAGCGATGGTTGCATAGTTTGAGTAAGATCAGGGTTAGGTTTAGAATTTGGAACTTTTTTATAAACCAAACTGGACGACCCTGAGACAGCTATCAGTATCTACTTTCACTTTCACTTAACAATATAGATTTTGTGGCGCTCAGTGAAACAAACGAAATGTCATTGTCAAATGTTGTATTTGTATAGTCTATATGTATGGTGCTTCTCTTTGCTAACAACATATTCAACAAAATCCATTTCACAAGTGGTTTTATTCGACAAGCCACGTTTAAACCCATCATTTCATACCTTTATGTAATAGTCTGCGTATCATCCACATGAATGAAAAAAAAGCACACAAAGAAATGCCGTACCTTTATTGCATTTGTCTGTCCCTGAAGAAACCATTAGCATTTTTCCACAACGTCTCACAGTCTTTACACCATTACGCTTAAAGCTCCTGTGTGAAGCATTCAGAAATATACAAGTTCACCTCACATCACTCGCTTCAAGCCTTTTGCCTCAAGTGCAGATCTAAATGTGTCCTGGTGGTTCTATAAACGTAGAGTTTTTGAGAAGAGTCATTTTCTGAGGTGTAACTTTAATAACCAGTAACAACCAACAAAGTGATAATAATTGGAAGTCAATATTGTAGTTATTTGGTCAATGTAAAAATGGCCAATATTGTATTAAATTTGGCCTTTAATGTAATAACAATTCAAATGCAATTAGACAAAAAGTAACATTTTGGTAAATGTTGTAATCATTTTGGGTCAATAATGTAATAAGTTTTGATCGATAATATAATAATTTTGGGTCAATAGTGTAATAAGATTGGTCAATAATGTAATAATTTTTGGGTCAATAGTGTAATAAGATTGGTCAATAATATCATAATTTTGCTCATTAACATAATCCTGACCAACAACACAATCACGGCCACTAACACCAATGCTTTTAGTTCATATCATTAATATCTATGCTGAAATTTTGACCTGTAACATAGTAATTTTGGTCAATGATGTAATCATTTTGATCATTAACTTGATAACTTTGGTCAATAACAATCAATTTAATCAATAACAGCAACTTTGGTGAATAACGCAAGATTTTGGCAGTAATGTAATAATTTTGGTTATTCACATAATCATGACCAACAATATAATCACGGCCACTAACATAATAAATTTACTCAATAACATGTTTACAGATAACCTGGCGCAGTCCAGATGATCTGTGTTGAACTCCTATGTGAGTTCTCATATATCCATCTGGGACTTGACTCGCTGAAAGTGTTCGAGAAAAGGGGGCGTTTAGTGAAATACTTCGAGCTGATTGGGTGTGGGGCCGACCTTATTTGAGCTAGCCAATCACAGCAACAACTCGTAGCGGTGTATCCAATGTCCACTTGGGATAGAACAAGTATGTGTCACACATACCGCTCTTCTTTCAAAAAGAATTACGCCGTATTTCTGCTGAAATGCATCAAAAGCAGCAAAACACAACATCCAGGAAGCCACCGTCTTTGTTTAGCTTGAATCAACTCGGCGCGCACCGGGGAGCTAACGGCCCGTGTTAGCCCGCCCTGCTCAATGTGATTGGGCTCAAAACCACGCTGCTGTGATGTGGTGGCCAAACCACGGCCGTTTCGGACTCTCAAACCAATCGAGCCGGACGAAGGCCAGACGGTTTCTCTCGTGTTTGTGAATTCACAAATACCGCGAGATAAACCATCTGACTGGCCAGGTTAGTTTACAGCCTACTGTAACAATTTCAATAATAACATAGCCATTGGTGCATAACGTAATGATTTTGGTCAATAATGTAAACATTTTGGTTATTAACATAATCACGATCAAAAAACATAATCATGATCACAGCAACTAACACAATAAATGTAGTCAATATCATGACTACACCCTATATTGTAAAATTTTGACATAAACCAGTCGTTTTGGTCAACACTGTAATAATTTTGGCCTCAACATAGTCATTTTGTGAGTAATGTAACTATTTTGATCAATAACGTAACAACTTGAGTCAGTAACATAAAATTTTGGTCAGTATCATAATTTTAGCCAATAATGTAATAATTTTGACCAATAATATAATGATTAAAAAAAATATTAATATAGTTTGGTGAATGAAGTAATGTGGCCAGCAATGTAATACTTTAGTCAACTCTGTATATACAACCAACAACATATTCACAACCATCATGGTCAGCAACATAATCATGGCCAACAATGTAAAAAAAATGTGTTAAATAATGTAATAATTTTGGTCAATAGCATCAATTTTGATCATTATCATAATGTTTGCCAATAACTAATAACCTTAGTGTAACATAATATTTTTTGTCAAATAAACACAATTTGACAAATAATATAAAGATTTTGGTCAATAATTTAATATTTTTTGTAATAGTTTTGGTCTATAAAGTAACAATGTTAGCCAACAACAATTCCATATTCACTTCAAACAACTGTCAGCAACATAATGTGGCAGTAATGTAATAATTTGGTAATTAACATTTGGACATTAATGTAATAACGAAAAATGATATGATGACAGTAACGTAATAACAAAAGACAACAAGTGAACTTGTGCATTGTTGATGCAAATGTTGCATCAGTAAAACACATTTTTCCAGAAACTCAACTACTTTAGGTCATATTTTAGTAGCCAGACTGTTCTCTCTAAGTGAATTGTAATAATCAAAACAGCCCAGCTCTCTTAAATGACAAAACATGAATGAAATATCTGATCTTTGAAAAAAAAATCTCAATTCTTTGTTGTGACGCCTTTGGTAGAACTTTAATTTTGCCTGTACTCGATTTCCCGGCGTGTTCATCCGCAGCAAACAGAGCTGCGTGTTTGGGAAGCGGGACTATACATTCATCAGCGGTGCATCGCCTCAGACTCCGCCATGCAAATCGACCTCAGCGCGGCCCTTTATTAAAACGCCGGCGTGTTCAGCTCCGGGGCCTCACTGCCGCCGCCGCCGTGAAAATGTTTAGGACAATATAGAAGCGACGGCTGGATCACTTACACAGCTGTTTATTTACACTGACTAATATGTTTTATAGAGCTCCTGCATCGCGTGGTTAAACTTGTTGAGGACAGGAAAGAAACAGTAGTAACCAGGCAACAAGCTTGAAATGTAGCTTTTGGAGTTGTCGTAATCTATGCATATTAGCTACACAATACTTGGTAAAAGTGTGATTTTAAAGAGTTTAAAGTGCTCTAAATCTGCCATTTCTGGACGTCTGATTCCCTTTCAATACAATTTAGAATAAAACCTTGTGCAAACCCAAACACGCTCTCGTTTAGCATCCTTAAAAGCGCGCTCGTTACTGACACGGGCTAATCAATGCTTGTGCTCTTGGCCATGTCGATTTTCCAATATTTCACAAAAGCCCGATTAAAACATTGCCGGCTGTCAACGAGCGAGGCGTGGATAAGTACAGTAATCATCCAGTGCCTGAGCAGTAAATATGAAACATGGATTTACAAGTTTGAGACAATGACATCGGTGTGGGAGCATAAGTGTGTAGCAACAGATAATGCACCGAATAACACAGAAGAACAGACAAAAAAGCAATAATGGGTATTGAAGTAGTAATGTTTGTCTAAATAAATGACAGTCAATAATTTGTAGTAACAGTCAACAAAAATTCTGGCAGATAATGTAATCATTTTGTCAAAATAAAGACCAGTAAAGAAATTATGGCAGATAAATGAATAGTTTTGTCAAATATAATGGTCAATAACAGTAACAACCAATAAAAAATGATGACCGATAATGTATTATTTTGTCAATTTGACATAATAACAGTCAGTAAAGTAATGACGGCCAACGACGTAATAACTTTTGTCAAAATATTATAAAAGGCCAATAAAGAAAATATGGTTGATAATGTAACATTTTTGTCAAATATAACGGCCAATAACATAGTAACAGCCGATAAAGTAGCGATGGCCAATGACGTAATAATTTTGGATGAAATATATTAAAGGCCAATAAAGAAATTATGGCAGAAAATGTCATATTTTTATCAAATACAACAGTCGATAAATTATCAAACACAACAGTCTAATAAAGATTAAATTCTCATAAAGACATTTTGGCTGAGAAAGTAATATTTTTGTCAATTATAACATAATAACAGCCAATAAAGTAATGATTTTTTTTTTTTTTTTTTTTTTTTTTTTTTTTGTCAAATTATGATAAAGGCCAGTAAAGAAATTATGGGCAATAATGTAATAATTTGGTCAAATATAATAGCCAATAACATAGTAACATGGCCAAATGATGTATCAACCATTAAAGTAACAATGACCAGTGTCATAATAGTTTTGGTTAAAAAATATTAAAGGCTTATAAAGAAAATATGGCCCTTAATTATGGCCGCAACAAACGATTATTTTAATAATCAATTTTAATCGATTAAATCGATTACTTGTTGCAGCCCTGCCCTTAATGTAATATTTTTGTCTAAGATATCAGTCAATAACACAATAACAACCAATAAATTATTGATGTCTAATGACGTAATAATTTTTGTCAAAAAAAAGGCCAATAAAGAAATGATGGCTGATAAGGATATATATTTTGTCAAATCTAACTTAATAAAAGCCAATAAAGTAATACTGGCCACTGACGTAATAATTTTGGCCAAGAATGTAGTAGCAGCCAATCAACCAATCAACTGTCAAAAATATAATAAAGGCCAATAAATTAATGATGTAATGTTTTTGTCAAATATAGCAGCCAGTAAAGTAGAAACAGACAATAAAGTAATGATGTCTAATGACGTAGTTTGTCAAAATATAATAATGTAAGGTACATAATGAAATAAATGATAATACCATAATAATTTCCATCAAACTACAACAATAATAGTAATGGCCAATGAATTCATGATTTTATTTTAATTTAATTTAACTGACCTTTCTTTAACCAGGAAAGTGCTTCAGAATCTCTTGTACGTTATTGGCTATCGGGAGTCCCGATAGCCAATAATGTAATAATTTTAGCTGAAAATATAAATAAAGTTGAGCAACAATAGTAAAAAATTCAATATAATTTTGGCCTTCAATAGCATTGTGGCCAGTGACGTAATAACAGCTCATAGCTTATTGCAGTAAATTACTTTAAACTTAATTAATTGACCTTTATTTAACCAGGGAAGTCCCACTGAGATTCAGAATCTCTTTTGCAGGGGAGCCCTGGGGGAAGGGTCAGGGGAGGCATTAATGGACATGTTTTTAGCTGTAGTAGGAAACCGGAGTACCCGGAGGAAACCTACGCAGACACGGGGAGAACATGCAAACTCCACATAGAACTTAACAAAATAACTGTCAGAAAATATAACTACTGTCCATCACTTAGTCAAGGTCAGTATCGTAACAACTTTGACAAATGATGTAATAATGACCATTCACATAACAAAGTAATAATCGCAGTAATTTTGACAAATATTGTATTAACAGAGAGTAACCAAAAATGTAACAATTTAGTCAGTTTTCTTTTTTCTTTTTTTCTTGATCCAATGTTGTTTTAATAATAGAAAACAATGTAATAACAATCGTCAGTATTATTATGAATCATTTTGGTCACAAATTTAATAATGGTCATGGAAATAAGGGCCAATAATGTAATAATTGTGACAATTATTGCTTAAATGACATTATTGACTTGGACAAAAAATGTTCTTGGATGATGTAATAACTGTAATTAAATGATGTAATAAAATGTCCACGTCCAACAAGAAAGTGCAACTCTAAACATGATCAAACTTTCCAACCAGGCGCAAAACATTTGGAAGATTCTTCATCATTTTCACTGCATATTCCTGATTTGTGCTTTTGATGGATTACGCATTTTTTTAAGTGTTTTGTTGTATTTTTCTCTTTTTTGACAGATGCCAATTAAATGGATGGCTCTTGAATGCATCCACTACCGGAAGTTCACCCACCAGAGCGACGTGTGGAGCTACGGTAAGTTGTCTTTTTATGTTCGGGTACTGTTAAAATTCTGATTGGTCCAAATGTATTTACTCGTGCATTTTTTTTTTTTTTGCTTCCTGTTTTGTTTCCAGGCGTGACCATCTGGGAGCTGATGACGTTCGGAGGTAAACCGTACGATGGTATTCCCACCAGAGAGATCCCGGACATCCTGGAGAAGGGAGAGAGACTGCCCCAACCTCCGATCTGCACCATCGACGTCTACATGGTTATGGTCAAATGTAAGTCCTGAAGTCCTGATCAAGTTGAAAATCAATACACAAGAGGAAAGGAATAGACAAAGTAAGCATTTGTCAGGTGTTCACACTAACTCGTACGACCTGCTACAACCTTTCTGCGAACGATTTTTTGCTCATTTCCTACGTCATTCTTGAGGCGTTGTTACGTAAAAACAGCACTCGCAGCTCGTTCGTAAGTTTGTACCCACATCGATGGTCTTGTCAAAGATTTTCTACGATGAGTCTACGAAGGCAGAAATTATAAACTGTAGAATATGCCTTTGAGACTAAGAAACGCAGTATGCTAGCCCGTGTGAGGGATCTGTGTGGAAGACCCATAGATGTAGCCTATTATTGGGAAAACCAGGGACCTGGAGCGTGCATGGAACATGAGCGTATTTGGGTTTTGGTGGTGTGCAATCGTGTTATGGAATATTCTGATTAAATAACGGTTTATGAAAACCAGAAACAACTCAATAAAGGATTGGGATAGACGTAGGGAGATCACACAACTCCCACGTGATACAAAATAGATGTAGGATTATGTAAAGACTCATTACAGAAGCTTTAGGGCACTCGCAAGAATGCCGTATGGCTTCATTTCCCCAAGTTGTTGGTGAGAGTTGAAAGTCTATCGTAGGAAAACTGTAGTAAAACAGTCTCTCCTCCACGATCGTCGTACGAACTTCAGATTTCATTTGACCTGTGAAATGAACAATTTATTCATACGAGTCATTGTGATCATACTTTAACAAGGCCAGAGTTCAGAATCTCTTTTTTATGGGCGTTGTGGGAATAGAGCCTAATGTGCTTTTTTTAGTGGTAGAGAAAACCAGAGTACCCAGAGAAATCCTACCCAGGCCCAAGGAGAACATGCAAACTCCATAAAACACTCAAGAAGAGACAATGTTGTCAATGTGTGCTCCCCTGGTCCAATCTTAAATTGCGACAGCTTCCAGAGGCAAAATACCCCTTTTTACAAACAGTATCACAGTTTACCGCAAAATTTAGTCTGCTTTCTATTAGTCTACCCCGTATTAATGCACGGGCTTACCGGGGCTTCAGCCCCGGGGCCCAGGAGCGCAAAGGGCCCATGCACATAGATGTTTTTTTGTTTTTTTTTAATACAGTTGACCCACACGCTGATGAAATAGGCCCCTGCCGTTTCTCAAATTTGTCGCAAGTTGCTTTCAAACGTGCCACTCCAGCACTGGGCTCTCTCTCTCTCTCTTTCTTTCTTTCTTTCTTTCTCTCTCTCTCTCTCTCTCTCTCTCTCCCTGTCAGTCTTCCAGACTAGCACCTGGCTGACGCGGGAGAGAGAGACGTGCGTAAAGCTGCTGCTCGTAACTAAACTGATCTTGCCTAATTAAGCCAAAACATAAAAATCCTGGGCCCTGTGTGTTTTGAAGCACACAGTGACATCCTTCTACTCACAAGCTTTCACCCACTCTTTATTTCACAAAGATAGACCTTATAGTCACGAAGTTGTGGTTGTTTAAGACTTTACTGAAAATGCCATTCAACTGTATGGGGCTCGCGAACGGCGATTTGGCGGGAAAACAGCGGAGCATTTCATTCACTGTTCCAGGTCACAGGAGATGTAAAAGTGATACTAAGTGTGAGTTCAGACGTCCTGATCCATCCTGCTCCAGTGTCACTGCTGCTGCGTAATGCCGTGTGCCTTTCAGGGCTCTGCACTGGACAAGCTGGGTCACTTTAAAGGAGAAGTATGAAGGGCTCAGCAGGAGGGAGGGACTCAGTAGCCAATATTACCAAGATAAAATTACCAACAAAAAATGAATATTCAAATTGAATTTTAATTTTAAAAAGATATGTAAGGCATATAGCCAGAAAAAAAAGTAATAGCCTTTAAAAATAGCTCTTTATCATTAAGTAAAGCCTGTGAAAATAGGAGCTGCAGGAGCTGAAACACTCCAGATTGCAGGAAATTATACCTATTTTAGTCAAAATCTCCTAGGGAGGGCCCCAAGTTTCAATTAAACAAGCACCACAGTCCAAAATCACACTCTTAAGTACAGGGAGGTCACCTTTATTGACATTTTGAAAAAGTCCCAATAGCCTTGGTCTCAGATTGCACAATAAATACTTACCCTAGACCCCAACACTTTTTTTCACATTTTATTTTTGTAAATCTATTTCTGCTGAGCTGCTCATATCAGAAAGTCACTTCCAAAATAGCCCTACACATAGTTTTTGTAAATACCATGTTTATTTCATGTTAAAACAAAACTTTTTTTTTTTTTTTGGCCACAGAGCACATGTCCCTCAAAATGTTTATGCGAGGTTGAGGAAAGGGGCCCTGAATCTACAAAGCCCCGGGGCCCAAAAAATGTTAATGCAGCCCTGCTATTAGTTTCCATGTATTGTAGCTGTCTACAACTTCAACCATCTGACGCTCGATAGGTGTTCCCTGGCAATCGTCACATTAGTTCTTCAGTGCAAAAAAATGACTCAGAGAAACAATCAGGGACAGTTTATATGACAATGAGTTTTCACAAATCTGAGACGTTTCTGTTAGATTGTCTTCTCTTTTACACGACAACGAGCTACGTGTTCATTGAATCAGCGTTCTCTGGAGACGATTCAAGAGTTTCAGGGGCTGGTTCAGTGGAAGCACCGCAGTGTAAACAGGAGAAAGAGTAGTTACTGAAGACGGTTACATCACTGACACATGCGCGCAGTAGTCGCTACTTAAGACCGTAGAAGAAGACTGCTCAGTAGGGGTGTGCATTGCCTCCAATCTGGCAATACGTACGTATCACAATACACAGTCACAATACGATATAACCCGATACAGAGGCCCGCAACGATATATTGCGATTTTTCTTTAACTTTGGTCTTTTACAAAGTGAATTATTATTGTTTTGATTAGTCGAAAAAGAAAATTAGACCCATAAATTACAATGTATATTTTCAGCCAAAGATGAATAACAGTATTGATACTCAATGATTTATTTTGACAGTATCAATACTCAGTGATTCTTTCTGGCAATATCAGTATCAGTAATTCTCTCTGACAGTATTGATAGTTAATGGCAACACAAAGCTAATCAAGTTTCTAAATTAATACCCACTTGTCTCTTTTTATAATATATATAGTAATAATAAGTGTGCCAAGGGTTAACATTAGATCAATCAAGTATACAAAGCATCCTCATTAATATGCATGACGTCATCAAAATATTGATGTCGGAATTTTAGTATCGATCCAAGTATAGTGGGATCGGGTATCGCAATATATCACCAAATCGATATTTTCGGACACCCTACTGCCCAGTCACTAAAAATGTCTCTCTCAGCCAAAGCACCTGAGTGTCCAGTGTTTCTTACTTCTGTATTGCAGAGGAGGAGACACACAAAACAAATCTTCCAAAGCCTCCCCAGGTGCTGATTTGATAAATCCACTGAAATGTGTGTATTCAGAAGAAAAAAAGTTTGAAGCAATCCAGCTCAAGTATTAAACGACCTTGAACACACAGACAGCTGTCCAAGTGTCTGCGCCCGGTAAAAGCGAGCTGTCCTCCTGTGTTTGTTTCGGGCCTTTTTCCTCACACGCTGGTCCTTGTTGCTTCCTTCACCATTTAATTGATATGAATTACTTGTAAACCTGTCAACGCCCTTGTTATTTTAGGCTGCGTAGGGTCACGGTAAGGTCATCTGGAGTAGCTTCACCAGTGCCGCTAGTGGTGGCAGCTTGGGTCCAGTGTCCGAGCACAATTACGCCACCTCCTGACGCGGCATTGGTCTGTCTTTGTGAAGGAAGATTAGCTTGTGAACTCGGCTTAAAAGTGATCTTGGCCAATATGCTAATGCTGCAGAACTGCCTCAAAGTGTGGATGACTTAAAAACAGTGAAGAAGATCTCACGAGAGGGTCAAAAGCAAGTAATGGATTTTTTTTTTTTTTTTTGTGAAACATTCGAGTGGCCATTTGTGAACTGCATTTGTCTGAACCAGAATCTGAATGTTTCCAAATACTTACATTGGGTTAAAGTGGACAAGACGCCTCACATTATCATTTGCTTTTGTCGTGTCACTTTGGCCTCACGACTCATTTCGAAGTCAATTTCCCGTCTTCTTTCATCAATCATTCGCAACAAACCTCCGATTCTCGTGGGCCGGGCAAACATCTTTTATTCAGATTCAGCGGCGTGTGTGTTTGTGTGAAATGAGAAGATTCAGCTCAGCCTTTGATCCGAGCGCCGGCACCGTTTCTCGTTTTTATTGTTTCTGAATCGTGTTTGTACACCTCCGCCAGCGAGCCCGAGGTGATGCGTACTCACCACAGTTTAATCAAATACTGCTCTTTTAATATTCATCTGCTAAAGCGGGGCTGGAGATGGAGCGCGGCAGCTGGATGGCGCTTCGTAGAGGAGGGTTTGTGGGAAAATGAAGGTGTATTTTTGGAGTGTTTTCTTGAAGAGTTTGGACTGCTGGAGATTCCAAACAAGTTGCGATGGTCTGACCTGCAACTTGCCCCGAAGAGGTTTACGATTGGAAAGAAGCAACGGAATAATAATGACGACGGTGTTTTAGTTCAAGTGGTTTCTGCATCTTCTTGTACTTGAGTCTCTTCTAAAAAATGACTCATTTAAAAAAGAACTTCAGACTAAAAGCAGCTGAAGCTAACTTTCAAGTATATTTAAATCTTTGTACCTTCTTTTAGGCTCTTACAAAACCAAACTCATCCCAATGAATCACTTAATTACTCACGTGGCTTTGCACTACACGTTTGAAAAGATCAAATGTCATATCAGATCTCAGAAGCTAAGCAAGGTTAGGGCCTGGTTAGAACATTGATGGGAGACCTCTATAGGGTTTAGTGAGGTAACTTCCGGGTGGTCCTATAAAACTGGATCACTTCCTATCGGGGCAGATCTCTAACATGCAGCAAGCTCTTAACCCGCTCTGGACCAGGGTAAGTTACCGAATAGGTCGTTACGAAGGTGAGTCACTGGCCAATCAGAGATGAGAATTCAGGTGTTTGTGAGAGAGTAAGAGGAAAGAGAGAGAGAGGGCAGCGAAGGAAAATAAGAAAATTCAAAAGTCACGGCAATCTTTAACAAGCTATTAAAGCAGGATTTATAAACAGGAGCAATGAGATCTTTTAGTGACTAGAGTGAAGAATAGTTTGCTTAATTTCGGTATGATGATTAATAAACGCTTCAAGAAATATTCATGATTGCACAGTGTGTCTTTACTTTGACTCAGACAAAAAGTAGGGCTGTAGTCGTTTAGTCGATTAATCGGTCAATGGAGTCTTGGTCGACGAATTCTTTTATTTAGATTATAAGTAATTTGTATTCAACAGTAACAAAATCGTTGGTCTGAACTGCCTTTTTTATATAAACACAATGTGTAGTAATTTTGTTTATTACTACAATATTTGGCATTGGCCTCACACGGAAGCACCAAATATGTAGTGTTTTATTATATTTAAAGTTTTATCTGACCGCTGTAAGGTGAAACACAGAACAGAGAGTACAGATAAAGCTTCATAATTCGATAAATAGAATCATAATAGAGATTGATTATCGGGGCACCACTCACCAAAGTGAGAAAAGTTGATTCTAATACCAAATATTTTAATTAATAACAATTTATTGATTATTAATTAATTAGTCTAATCTGAAGGTTGTAAGATCTTGACACATTTCCATTGACCCCATTCTGAAAATTAATCATGCACTTTACCAAAACAAGTTGTGGTTTATGAAGATTTATTGACCAGAAAATGACATACAGTGTTTAAATAAAGTATGCAGTAGAGTTTCAAATAATGCACAATAAGAGTCTCGACTGTTATCTAAACCTATTCGCATTAACTATGTCTATACCAGCCCATGTGACAGTTTATACGACCAGAGTCTGAAGATGGCGGACGTCCTTTGTCTCCAGAAGAGGTCACGCTGTGAGGAGCTGGCCTGGGCTGCACCGAGGCACGTTGTGGCTTGGGTGAAAGGGAAGACCGGTTGAAGTTGCAGAAGATGTCCGTTTGCGTTGGTTCTGCCTTAAGCAATGTTCACATCCAAGAAATGTGAAGAGAGATAGAGTTTAGGGAGTTAGCCCAGAAAGTCTTTGTCTCTCCATCTCTGAGTTGAGGCTGCCCTGAAAACTCCCAAAAAGTTCCTCAAAAGACCAGTTTGGTTGTCTGGATTTTTGTCTATCTTTGCGTGGCTTACTAGAAGTCCCAAAAGATTTTGATCCAGAGCCGAGAGCTTAGATGTTGTTTTTCTCCATTGTCCTGCACCTGAGGCCTGAGGCCTGTATTTCAGGTGCACATGGTTAACAAAGGAACACCATGAGAGAGTCCAAAAGTGCACTGCTTCAGAGTCCTGCAAAAGCTTGAAGAGAGTGTAGGTAGAAAACTGAAGTGTGATCTGCTGAATTGGGTTGAGTTTAGCTTCTCCTAAGCAGAAGTCCTCCCCCTTTGGCAGGGAGAATTGTCCAATCAGCCTGAAGCTCTGCTTTATCTCAGAGCACTGGGGTTTTATGGTGCCTGATATTTTCAGGTCTCCTTTGTGCTCAGCGTTTCTTACAGAAGTCCGAGCTGTTCTCACACAAATGCACAGTATAGATACACAATATTGACATGGTCACACGTTGTACATGGTAATTCATCCTGTGAAAACAGTTCTGAATTAATAGTCTTTTTCTCCCAAAACCATCTGTCATCAGTATTTGGTTTGGGTCTTTCTTTGCTTTGCCCCGTGTCATCAATCACCATCACATTCCTATGCGGGTGAGGGGTTGATGCATCCTGTGTCCATTGGACCTTCCAGTTTTTGGGCAAAACGCTGAAAATTGATCAGATGTGCAGTGAATCTTTCACTACAAATGTTTCCTCTTCATTTTTTGCATAAACTATAGTTTTTGTATGAACTATTAGTCTTTTTGAGCAGGTTTTTTGCAGAGTTGTCGCAATACTCAAATGTCCAACCCAATTTTGATTCTAAGGAATAAACTTGATTCTCGATGCCACAATGAGAATTAGAATGTTCTTTCAAGAAAGTCAGATTTTTATACAACGGGCTGATATTTTCAACACAAAATCTAAGTTTATGATCAAACATTTTAGTTTCAAACCAGTTTTAATGAAACTCAAGATTATCTTAAATTTTAGAAAATGTGATTTTTTTTTTTTACATTGCCACTGATTTGTAATATCTTTGACAACTCTACTTTTACCTTCAGAGCCTTTGCCACGCCCCCTTTGTAGTCGATGAATCGGTCAATGGGACATGACTTCAGACCTATACAAAGACACTTGTACAGCTGGAGTCACGGTCTGGGCCAGAATGACTTTAGATTTGACATACAGTATTTTGGGTTTGGACAATTCCTCTTCACAAGCTGAAACTAGTTTCTTTAAATATAATAATTAAGATCATTTAGGCAAAGTCTATTAAAAAATCTTATTTTATTTGGATAATTTGTAATTTTTTTTTTTTTTTTTTTTTTTAATTATTATTAGATTTCAAACTGATTCTGATCCATCACAGGTTTATTAATTGACTGTAAAATATAAGACATATTTTTATTTTTGTCTTTAAAGGGACTTGTACTTAATTTTTTGCAACAAGATAACTTAAAAGCAATTTCCCCCTAGCACTGATGCCTTGTTAATGTATCTAATCAGGTGGAAATTAGTCCCAAAGTCCTGTCTATGTCTAATAAAATCCCGTTTGTGTGCAGCTTTTTCTGTTTTTTTATCATTGTGGCTAACTGTTGTTAGCATAGTGACTCACCTCGCTGCTAAAAAGCTGTGAAAAAACATTAAAACTCATCGTGATGAACAATTCTGAAGCTCAGAATGCATTAGCTACGTGAGGAAATCATGTAGACTGAAGGAAAAAGGTTAAAAATTAATATTTCTGTTTGTTTACATTTTTAGGATGCAAAAATCAGGTTACAGTCCTTTAAAGGGCTGTACTGTGTAAGATTGAGAGGAATTTAATGATCACTTATAGTCCACAAACATTTAAATCATATTTATTCTTTACACATGAATACTTAAGAGAGCACTGTTAACCAATCCACATCAATTGTGATACATTTATACGTATTTGAATGTTTTATTACGGCCGGAATGTGGATCATTGGCAATATAGGCAATAGGCAAAATGCATGTGAAAGGCTCCCTCAGTGTTCAAAAGTGGAAATCACTTTGTTTGTTTGTTTTCTTACATAGTGCCCCTTTAACATCATATTTTTATGGTGGAAAAAAAACAATGAATTCAGAAAAAGTGGGAGTCCTTTTGCCATGGTAAAGTTACGTTCGTCGTGCAGTTTCACTAAAATGACTTTACTTTTTTGTAGAGAAAACACTATAATTCAAAATGCATTTTACCATTTCAGTTTTATTTGCAAACAAACACTTCCCAAACCACTTCCAGCACTTTTCGTTTCTTAACCCAGCCCCTGAACACTGCTCATTACTGCAGGCGTTAAACAAACATGTCCTCTTTCACATTTTCCACACAAAAGGTCAAAACCCAAACACAAACCCCAATATACGTCGTCTAAACTTCACTCAACACCATTTTATTTACACTCACTCCCAACTTCTTCTCCCTAAAACATCCTTGGCGTGCGATTCGTTCCGACACTTCCAGCTATTGGCCGCGTCTCAACACAAAAGAGCGTCCTCTGACTTTTACATCTCCTCCAACAAACTCCCACTCTCTCTTTTCCCTGCCAGATCCGCGCCGTTTTAATTACCTCCTCCTGAAACATCGGAGCGAGAATGACGGCGTTCCACGTGCTATCCCGGAGAATGTCGCGGAATGTCGCGGCGGTTATTGTTTTTGCGGTCAGGTTGATTCTTTTTGGCAGCGTAGTGAGAGAGAGAAAAGCCCCGCGGCCAGGTTTGAGGATTTTTCTTTGCCCCGCAGCGTGGAAGTATTTTTGGCAGCGTCCAGGTGCTGATGCTAAAAAAACGGGACGGTCGTATAGCTAGCAGCCAAACGCTTCAGGAGGTTTGTTAGCGTCGTAGGGTTTAGCTAGCAGGGAAATGTGAAATGCTAATCAAATCAAACTTGTGTGATTTGTACTTATATGAATGTATTTAGAAAGAATGTAACAATATAACAATTATAACTACTTTCATTGTTAAAACAATAGATAAATAAAAGAGAGATGGAGAAAGAGAGAGAGAGAGGCAAGAGAGTCAAAGAGATGGGGAGAGAAACAGCAAAGAGGAGAGAAAGACTGGGAGAGACAGCAAGAAGAGGGGAGAGAAAGAGACAGGAGATCGTTAAAGAAAGAAAGGATGGAATGAAGGAAGAAAGGAAGGAAAAAGAGGAGAGAAAAAGGGAGAAAGATGGGACAGAGAGAGGAAGAAAGAGGAGAGAGAGAGTCAGGGAAAGAGAGGGAGAAAGGAAGGAAGGAAGGAAGGAAGGAAGAAAAAAGAGGAGAAAAAGGAGAGAAAGATGGGACAGAGAGAGGAAGAAAAACGAGAGAGAGTCAGGGAAAGTGAGGGGTAGAGAGAGAAAGGAAGAAAAAAGAGGAGGGGGTAGAGAGAGAGAGAGTTGGAGAGTAAAGAGAGTCAAAAAGAGAGAGAAGGGGAGAGAGAAAAAGCAAAGGAAGGGGAGAAAGACTGGAAGAGAGAGGAAGAAAGAGAGAGATAGAGGGAAAGTAAAGAGGGTCAAGGAGAGAGAGTGAGGGAGAGAGAGAAGAGAGACTGGGAGAGAGAGAGAAAAGAAAGAGGAGAGAAAAAGAGGAAAAGAAACAGAGGGAGGGAAAGAAAGAAAGAGGCAAAAGAGAGTGAGAAAGAGGGGAGATAGAAATAGAGAGAGAGATTGGGAGAGGGTCAGACAGGGAGAAGGGGAGAGAGAGAGAGAGAGAGAGAGAGTGAGGGAGAGAGAGAGAGCGATAAAGTAAGAATGAAGAGAACAGCAAAGGGAGGAGAGAAGAGAGAGAGAAGGAAAGATCAAGAGAGAGAGAAAGAAAGAAAGAAAGAGTAGAGACGGAGAGGGAGATGAATTGTCCCCTTATTTTAAAAGGTTTAGTTTGACATTTAATACATTAAACATTGTGGAGTAAAGCAAATGGACAAGTTTCCCACATCAGAAATTGAGTTACGCAGGGCTACATTAGAAAATATACTTGTTTTGATTAGCTAATGTTATTCATTCTTATTATTTAATGTTAATATCCTTTTTCATGAACCCAACTGAATCCTTACCATTTCTGAATAGGAGTAAAAATCAAACCGATCTTGCCTGATATGCTAATGCAACAGAAATGCACAAAGTCTGGATTTAAACACGGACAAACAGACACAAAAACACATAAAAAGCAAAACTTTCTCAACACCAACACTTGTTTTTCTGTCATTTTCAAATTAACGGTTCAGTCCAAGCTGCAAATGGTTCTTTTTTTTTACACAACTTTCTTTTCTGTACAAAAATCCACTCTGCATCACAATGATAATAATTACACCACTATTGTGCGCTTGGACAATGGACGCAAATAACAGGTTGAAGTTACATTCTGTGTTTTTTATGTGAGTTTTCTTCTTCTTCTCGTCTCCTCAGGCTGGATGATCGACGCCGACAGCAGACCCAAGTTTAAGGAGCTGGCGGCGGAGTTTTGCCGAATGGCGCGTGACCCTCAGCGATACCTGGTCATTCAAGTGAGTGCAGCTTGTCTTTCGGCGGTTTCAAAAGTTCGGTTGGGTGTGAATATTCGTGTTTTGTTTTTTTTTCTTCCAGGGGACGACCGGATGAAGCTGCCCAGCCCGAACGACAGTAAGTTCTTCCAGAGCCTGTTGGACGAGGAGGACCTGGACGAGCTGATGGATGCAGAGGAGTATCTGGTGCCCAAGGGATTCAGCGTGCCTCCGCCGTCGTACTCCGCCAGGCCCAGGGTGGACTCCAACAGGGTCAGAAGCATCAGGGTTTTGTTCTTTTCAGAGAGATTTAAGGCACATGCTGCAGTTCACTCACATAAATGTTACTGTGTTAAGTCTTTCTCCGTGTCAGGTTTTCATATAAAAAGCACTTTTTATACAAGATTTTGAATGTTTTTTTTTTCCAGAGATGATTTGGATGTTGGACTAAATTTTATTTGACTGAGAATGCTCAGAAATTTCAGATTTTGATGGATTTTCAGACCAAATATTTAACTCAGGCTCAGAATAAATATCACAAATCTTTATGTAAAAACATTCAAAATCTTGCTCAGTCCAGTGTGTAAGTTGGTGTGTAGGAGCGACTTAGAGACTCAGATTGCAGACCCTGAAAAACAAAAATGCATTTTGAGAAATCAGCCTAACAATGTTCTATAGAATTCTATGATTGAAGTGAGTTAAATTTGTTTAATATAAGCGAGCTTGTTCTGTGAGTCAATGGAGCCTCTGACACAGGCTCATCTGAAACACCCGCTAGAACTTAAATGAGCCGGACTTTATTAAAGGACCAGTAATATTTTCAACACTGGCTGTGGTTGGTATAATGTCAAACACAAAATATAACCAATCCAAATGGCTTCAGTGGCCTATTTAAGCTAATTGTAGATACACTTGCTAAAAAGGGTTCATTTGATATGTCTAATTAACCATTTGAAGCATCAAAATTAAGAAAATAATGTGAATAGTTGGGAATAAAAGGTGTATGTGATGAATCACAATATTTTTTTTCAGATTTGCAATAATTTATAACATGCAGGTTAGTGTAATATCCTTCAGCTACGGTAGTCCTGAATAAGCCTAGCAGAACATCTGAGATGGGTCTCAGAGCGCTGCACTGCAACGATCACTGCTCCTGAGGAGACGCCCAGAGGCAGAAGGATGGGTCAAATGCAGAGGACAAATCGCCCTATAAAATATACCTTAATATTTGTTACATTTTAATCAATTCAGCCCTCATTTTTCTTAAATATGCATAGGAACAGATTGAACTGTTGAGTTTTTCCATTTGAAAGGCTATAAAAGAGTCAACCAACCAAAAACATAAAATGGAAATTTAAAAATTGTTTGTAAAAAATAGTAATGTTATCCTTAAACAATCTCTCAAATGTTTTATTTAACACGCTCTATATTCTACAGTGGGGCTGTTCAACCTAAAGGGTGAATACAGTCTGCTGGCATGGTAATGGACTGTCCCAGTTATTACATGGACAGCAGATCACCAGACATGTATGTTTGGGATGCTTTTGTTGGGCGTGTTCAGATCCTACAATATCAATAACAAACAATACATCTACACTAATCCACTTTTTTATCATAGTGGGCATAAACAATCCATTTTCTGTGGACTCCATAAAGTTTGATCATCCTAGCGCCAATAAATCATCACTGTTGGCTCGAGGAGACGCAGTGCATGCTGGGATAGCGTAGTCAGTCACAGTAGCTCAATGTTTTAGATTCTACCTGTCAGATAAACTACTGGAGAAAAGTTTAACTAAATAATAGGCATGTAATCCAATTTTTAAACATTTTACAGTGTGCACGTTTTGCTCATTTACCCAAAATTGTGAGTGTGCAAATGATAGCTAACAACAACATTAGCATGCTAACGTACACTTCCTGCTTTCAGAAAAAAAAAAACTCCATATTTAGACGCAGACAGGGCAACATGAACTTCTTAATTGTATGATTAGCCTACAATATCTGTTTTGGGGGCGGCCAAAGCCTATCACATAAAAAGCCTGCACCTAGCTGTTTCCATTAGGCTAGCCTGTCTTTCCTCTCTTCTCCTTCACTCCTGCTGTCCTTTGGAGGTGCTCAAGGTGGACTTCCAATACTCTGCTGATTTGCCGCTAATGGTCCCCTCCATCATGCTAACGCTAGGCTCTTCACGTCGCCGTACTCCCCCGGCCCCCAGCTTTCATTAGTCAGGATCTGTAAGCAAACAGCGCCAGTTTCTCGCATAATGGGTTAGCTAACAGACAATGAGACGGCCTGTTTGCGTTGGAGCTACGCGGCGCTAGCACACTCGGGGAAATGCGGTGACCTAGCTAGCGCCGCCAGCTCCGTATTCCCTAATGGATGTTTATTTTATACACTCAAGGACAGCTAGCGACAGCGTCAAGTCACAAAAATGTTAGCGTCATTGTTTTTAGTCCTTCAGATTTAACTAAAACAACAAAGTCTTGAGCCAGAAAGTGAAGTTTACTTTTCAGTTTGTAAAGAGTGTTTTTAAAAGTTTGTTTAGCATTATAGTTTTGGTCTTCTTAAATATTTATGCTGCTTTTAACAAGAGATGGCACAAAAAAGAAACATAGCCTTTTCACTGAATTGTATTAGGCCTACATTTTTAATGAGCATTTACAGGCAACAAAAATATAAAGGAAGCACTTTTGTTTTTGCTCCCATTTTGGATAAGATGAACTCAAAGATCTAAAAAAGATTGTTTGAACAGAAACTAACAATTTCTCTCAAATACTGTTCACAAATCAGTCTAAATCTGTGACAGTGAGAACATACCCCATTCCCAACAGTTACATCAAGATGTGGATTAGACACATGTGTACCTTAGATTAAGGCCAATGAATAGTTCTGCTTCATGATACGTCTTGCACAATTTGCCATTGGAGCTTCTGTCTGGAGCTAATCAGGTTCTAGGTGTCAGGTTCCAGCAGTCAGTTACACCAATCACAACCAGATCACAGATCAGCTGTGTGGGAAAAAAACAAAACAAAAGACATAGGTTGTTTTCACACTTAATAGTCCAGTAGACTCGGTTCGATTGGGAACCAAAATTGATACATTGTTAATATTTTCAACTAGAGCGGTTTGCTTTCACACTGCTCTTTTTGACAAACGAACTAAGCCTTTTGAGAAGCTTGTCAACTCCTTCACATGTGGTGGCGCTGTACCCAAGCCTGGTAGTTTGCTTTTTTTTTTCAAAATAAAACAGTACAGGTATAAGTGCTCTGTTTGATGTTTGACCAGGAGTGGACACACTTGATCCATCCAAGTTGGCCCAATTTTGATTTCTATTTATTTATTTCCTACTAACCACCACCTGACAACAGTGCAACAATTCTGCTGAGGCTTTGCTTATTAGCTCCAACAAAGTGTGCTTTTATGTTGGTTGTATTTACCTAATGCTCTGCGCTATAGTCCACTTCCTGCTTTTGAAGCGGCCTATAGTTCACTTGCGTTCACATCTGCATTCGAACCGTACCAGAGTTCACTTCAACTGAACCGAGACCTACGTTTTTAGGCGGACCAGAGTTCACTTTTTTGATCCGAATCAGAGTTCACTTACGCATTCACACCTGCCCAAACGAACCGGACTTTCTGGGCAAGTGAACTAGAGTTCGATTAAAGCGTACTAACCAGTGCTAGTGTGAATGCACCCATACACACCATTGGCAGCCTGTGCGAGAATCCGACTACGTGACCTGACCACAAATCGGCCCTTAGGCTTACAATCAAGATGAAACCATTTTACAATTGACGTTGATAAGAAATTAACTTGTGCACTCACGCTGGCACAACCGAACTGCGCCCAGTCCCAGAGGGCCCCTAAAGCATGGTTCTTTTGTCCGGTGTGAGGACAGAGTCTGATTCTGCCCCGGTTGGAGCAGGTGGACCAGAGCACGGCACAGCTACTTCAGGCATAGTGAAGTTGTACAAAAATAAACTCTGTGAAACTGCGCTTACCTTGAATTAGCACCATGACCGAAGAGAAAAGTTTTACACAATTTTTAATCCAAAGCCTGACGGAGGAACGCATCACGGGCAAAACTCAGGTCTGCCTCAAAACTCTACGCATCCATGTAAAATCCACAGTGGAAAAATGTCCACATTTTTTACCTCTGTTGACACTAAGTCCATTGGCGGCACGTAATGTGTAGTGTAATGTGGTGTCTCGTCGTTCTAGAATCACTCTCAGTTCAGTCATGTGGTGTGGAAGCAAGATTCACATTCGAATTAGTCACAACTGGAAAGTCGTCTAGTGTGTGGCCAGCTTTAGTCTCCGTACCAACTCCAACCCATTCCAATTTTTGTGACTTATTGGTCTGGCAGATAACTTAACATTTACCCTAAACTACTCCATATATACCTCAACAAACCATCACTTAAAATCTACAATCTGACATCGCCACACAGACTCCACTCTCCATTCCGCTCCAATCGTCTAATCCCGCACTTGAAACCAACGGCCCAATCACGACTCACTTTGAAGAGTTTTTTCGGGAGCGGGCCTGGATCAGCGGAGAGCACCGGGAGTGGGCGTGCAGACATCTCCCCGGACGCCCCCTCTCCGTTCTCTCCGTTCCACCGCCTTCCGTGTAATTGCCGCTGTAGTGAGCAGTTGACCGAGGTCGAGATCGCCCGCGGCAACTCTAGCAACGAGTTTTGGACCTTTAAGCTAGCCGTGTCATGTTTGGTGTTTCCTTGCGGGGTTTTGTGTTCTTGGCGGAAGGGTCGAGGGGGTCCGATTCGCCGAGGGTCCCGCGAGGGCTTCCGCACACACACACCTGCGTCTCTCACACAGATGCGGCGGGTTAAGAGTAGCACTGCCTTAGCTCCAGGTGATGAAAACAAACGGTGGAAAAAGTGCATCTGAGTTGAGTTTTTTGGCAGCTGGAAGAGAATTGTTTGGTGAACTTGTGACCTGGAAGCGTTGCGTAAGATCAGTTCTGCTTTGACGGTATTAGGTGTTTGGTTTCTTTATCAATATTAACACTTTTGTCTGAGTTTTAAATGTTTTCTTTGCATTCTTCTTGTCTTAAACATGCTCTTGGGAACCTTTACTTTGGCACTTGTACTGGAATATTATCAGTATTTAAATATATAGATTTCTTTCATACTGAGTCCATCTGATAAACCACAAAACAATCTCTTTAATCTTGTGATGTCGTTAGGTGGGACTCTTGGAAGTGCTTTTTCTTTTCATTTTAATTACCTCTATAACCACTTTCACTGTAAAACGTCTCATTGTCAAAGTCAGCAGCTAAAGCAGGGCCTCATTCTCGTTTATAACCGTATTAAGGCTCCAGGGGAAATTTGAACTCAAGTTTTTATAGTCTCCAACTAGAACTTTGAACTGAGATGTTCATGTCCAAGTCAAGTCACAATCAAAGAGACAAGTCCAAGTCAGTCACAAGTCAAAGAGAACAGTCCGAGTCAAGTCACAAGTCAAAGAGACAAGTCCGAGTCAAGTCACAAGTCAAAGAGACAAGTCCGAGTTAAGTCCGAGTCAAAGAGACAAGTCCGAGTTAAGTCCCGAGTCAAAGAGACAAGTCCGAGTTAAGTCCCGAGTCAAGAGACAAGTCCGAGTCAAGTCACAAGTGAAAGAGAGACAAGTCCAAATCACAGACACAAGTTCAAGTCAAGTCTAAATATAGGTACAAGTCCAAGTCTCTGTTACAAGTCGAGTTTTTGATTCTAGTATCAAGTTTTTATCTCAAATTACAAATAAATCAGGTATTTCTTCAATTACTTACAGTTCGTCATACAAATTTACACTATGTAAGTGTATATATAAAGTCATAAATGTTAAGTCATAGAGCCAATTAAGTTTTTTTCATGTCAAGTAGTCACAAGTATTACTGCGTTGACTCAGTCAAGTCACTAAGTCAGGGATTTAGTTACACCAAGCTGATGATTTGTAAAATGAATTGAATGAATGACTGTTGCTTGGATTTGGGTCAAAAGTAATGTCTTTTTTAATTTTTATTTATTTTTTATTTATTTTATTTTGTAAAATGTGTCCTTTAAATCAGTGGTTCCCAAAGTGGGGGTCGCGAAGCAAATTTAGGGGTCACGAGATTATTTTAAGATGTAATTTTGCGAATATTATTCTGTATTTAATCAATTATTTACATTGAAAACAGTGTTGTAATGAATTTATGTCAAATAACACAACAAACTACTGAAAATAATTAAGATTAAACCTTCCTTTGATCAGATTTACAACTTGAAATCATTAGGAAGGTCTATTTGATTTTGAAGTGGGGGTTGTTGGTTTGGGGGTCCGTATCAAAAGTTTTTGATAGCCTGCATTAAGGCACTTTCCATGAGTTACTTCATACACTCACAACAAAATGTCTCTCCACAGAACCAGTTTGGCTACCGAGACGGCGGGCCTAACCCCACAGAGGGCTCTTCGTCCGGGGCTCAGGCAGGGGCGACCCAGGAGGCGTCCGGAGGCTCCGCTCTGGAGGACCAGCGCTGTAACGGGAGCCTCCACAAGAAGAACAAGAACCAGGGGACGGGCGAGGACAGCGGCGGGGGACACAGGTACAGCCAGGGCCCCTCCGAGGACAGCAGCGGGGGACATCGCTACAGCGCAGACCCCACCATCTTCCTGAGCGAGAGGACGTCCCGAGGAGACACGGACGAGGACGGATACATGACGCCCATGAAGGACAAGAGCTCCTCCGGTAAACACCACTTCTATGTTTATTTCTAGCTCAGTATATTTAGTTACATTTATTTACAGAACAGTTTCACTCAGGACAGTTCAATGAGATGAAAAAAAAAACAATAAAAAATCTTTAAAATTTCTTTTTGTCAAGATTTAATTTTGTCAACATGTATTTTTAATACTTAACCAGACCTAAACCAGGACTGAACCAGTACTGGACCAGGACTAAACCAGGACTGGACGAGGACTAAACCAGGCTAAAACTGCACTAAACAAGAACTAAAGGTTGAATAGACCAGAATTATACCCAGTCTAAAGGGCTAAAATTAGACTAAACCAGGAATAGACTCTGACTAAAACTGGACTAAATCAGGTCTAGACAGGACTAAAACTGGATTAAAACCAAGACTAGACTCGGACTAAAACTGGAAGACTAAAGGCTTTTTCACACAACACAACTCCCAGTCGTTGTCGGTAGGGAGGAGCGACGCACCGTTGTTCTAGTCTCTTTGGGGCGCATCGATTAAAAAAGCATTCGCACAAACACGATCCAAGCAGCAACAGTCGGCGAACAATGCCGAGTGAGCATGCGCGTGACGTAACGCTTGACGAAAAAGACAAACAGAAGTTGTGCGCGA
Organism: Mugilogobius chulae; assembly: GCA_038363315.1. Taxonomy (NCBI): domain Eukaryota; kingdom Metazoa; phylum Chordata; class Actinopteri; order Gobiiformes; family Gobiidae; genus Mugilogobius; species Mugilogobius chulae. Next base: position 20,564,714 of record CM076410.1, read on the forward strand.
GTAGTTGTCAAAACTCTGTGGCGAACAGATTTTTATCTTACCTCACGGATTAGGCTAAACTTCTATTTCCCGCTACAGTCCAGCTTCGTACTACAGCTGTACACCTCCATCTTTGTTTTCCTCGGACCAAGTAGTAGCCATTCTTCTCCGTACTTACGTCTCGTTTGAACCCGGCAAATAACAACAATCCATGCTCAGGTAAATACTATTTTTCCATAAGCGGCATTTTCGGTTTCCGCACCATTTCTTGCACACTGATTTGCTAGCCACGGGCCAATCAAACAGCTGCATATGCGGCAACTCCGACCGCTGACGATGCCGACTTTACGAGCAAGTCTTCAAACCTCGCCTCCACGACGTGCTCCGCGCTCCTCTGACCCCCGACAGCGCCATTCACACCAAACACACGTGAGCCGCCTGTCGGCAGAAGTTGCCAAACCGTTCAGACAGGCGACCCTCGCTTGGTGTGAAAGACCCTTAAGATGAAACCCGGACAAGACCAAAACTAAAACTAGACTAAACTAGGACTAAATCAGGACTAAAACTGGACAAAACCAGATCAGGACTAAAACTTGACTAAACTAGGACTAGACTCAGTCTAAAACTGGACCTAGACTAGGAGTAGACTAAAACAGGACAAGATCAAGTCTAAAACGGGACTAAGCCAGGACTCTCAGGCCTAAAACAGGATTAACTGGAATAAAACTGGACTAAACAAGGACGCTTGGTGTTGGTCGGGAGGTTGAGGCGCCAGGTGTTTAGGCGAATTGCCTCTGCTGAGCTGTCCCAGGGCAGTTTACTGTCACTGAGTGGATCACCAAAAGTGCTGTGTGAAGCACTTTGGAAGACATCTGTCTGTGTAAATGTGCTATAATTAATTATATAAATATAATTATAGCATATATACTGTATATATATATACACACATTGTTTGGAGTCGTACAAATGAGTAGATCATCTCTTCTTCAAGATTTCTGATTGAATTTTGCAAATCGCAGAAAGCACAGAAAACAAGATGGAGGCGGACATGAGAATGGGAATAATGGCATCCTCTCTAGACCAGACAGTCGCCCAGGTCCCGCCAACACTTTCTTGGCACGGTCCACTCTATCAGCAGCCCGAGGAGGGGGGCACTACCATCGAAATGACCCCTCTTCACCGCCTTCCAAGAGCTTTAATAGTCCGCTGCCAAAAACTATTGATTTAGCCCACTCTAGTTGCTCCTTGACATTGCATCAGAGGCGAGTTATATTTGGAATTGCGCGAGGAATATCAAAGACCGCGGCGCGCAAGACTGAATTATGATCAAAAGGCGGAACGTGACTAGTAAGTGAGGTTCGCGTTCACGAAGCTAAGTCAGCTGGGACTGTAATCAATGGAGAGAAGTGAGATGTAAAGTGTAGCACAGACTGGAAAAATGAACGTCATAAAACTGTATATGGGCAGCTTCCATTTTAAAAACCATTGAATGTTGATTCTCAGTATGAATTTATACTGTGTTTTCTTAGGCTCAAGCATTAATACCAGTTTAAATCTTTGAAATTTCTCATAACACCTTTAAAAATCTACTAAGCTGTGTAAAATGTGGATAGTTTTGCAAAAAAAAAAAAGAAGATATGAACAAATGAGCCAATCTAATTTTCTAAAGAGACTGAATGCTCACATAAAATTTGGGTTTGTAACTTTCAATACCTACTTTGTAACATTCTCTTCTCTGTTTGCTTACCTCTGTCTTTTTTTTCCTTTCTGTTTCTGCTTTAGAGTACCTGAATCCAATCGAAGAGAACCCGTTCGTCTCCCGTCGCAAAAAACGGCGAAATCCACGCCTTGGACAACCCGGGTTACCACAGCACACCCAACAGCCAACCCGGCAAAGGAGAGGACGAATACATCAACGAACCCCTCTACCTCAACACCTTCCACAACCCGGCGGACCTCAGCTTGGAAGTCCTCCGGAGAAACGGGCTACCTTTACCAGCCTCCCAGCCTCCTTCCTCCATCTCCGCCGCCGCCTCAGGATCCCATCTTCCGTTGACCATCCAGACCAGCCTGCCCCACTACCCTTTACCCTCAGCGCAGCCTTCTCCAGCCGGGTTGGCGTGCCATCACCTCCTCCACCACACCTTGAAACCCGGTCAACTCGTCAATCCAACCAGCAGCCAGATCGGATCATCCACGCAAGCCCAAGCTGGTCAATCCGGCGCTCTGTCCACGGTCGCTCCCATGGGTATCGGCACGCTTCCAGCCTACCAAACCCACGGCGCTGGCATGCACCCGGCGGCCAGCTTGCTCAAGCACGGAGGCGGCCACACGACGGGTAAAGGCAGCGGGAAAAAAGCTCAAGGTTACGTTCGACAATCCGGAATACTGGCAGCACAGTTTGCCTCCGAAGTCCTCGATGGGAGCCGACGGAGCGCAAGCCAGTTCCGCCAACGCCAAGCTGTTCTACAAGCAGAACGGACACATACGACCCGGCGTGGCTGAGAACCCCGAATACATGTCGGAATTCTCGCTCAAAACCGGGAACTGTCCTGCCTCCTCCACCTTACCGGCAAAGGAACACTGTCGTCTAGCTACCTTAAGACTTGTTTTGCCTAACCGACAAACATCTCTTCTTCTACTTCTTCTTTTCTCCGGTATCCACTGTCCCATCCAAGCGGGCAAGCTAGCTTAACACAGCTAGCCGAACCCAATTCTCCCAATAATGTGCCATCCGCTGTAGACTGTAGCGACGTTCCAAGGAGAAGTTCCGGAAAACGCAAGCACCTTTACCATCTCCGAGTCCATTTTGGTTGTAGATAGACTTTTAGCTCCTAGAATGGTATGGGACATATTTGTGGACGTATTTTGAAGGATTTGAACTCACTGCCAGCCATTGCGGAGGAGTTTTACCTATTTACAATATGTCTGCTGGTAATAAAGCAGCGCGACTGTTCTGTGACGGGAATACCGAGGTTTGTACTTGCAACGGAGCATTCAACGCAATCATATCCACTCTTTTTGCCTATACTAATATAAACGTGTTGTCCATTTTCCCATCTATTATGTGACATTATCTTTCTACTGTAACTGTGATACTGTGATGGCCAAAACGACAGCTTTTTTCGCCGTTATTTTTGTGCGCGTTTTTTTAAAGAAAATACGTGAAGTTCTGCGTCGTCGATGTTGGAATGGTTGATGAAGAAAGCAACCATTCCAAGCACTTTTGTATCATCACTGGTTGCCATGTTGGGCAAAACTGTTGAGCTACTAAAAGGAGAATGAGAAAGAATACGGCAGATTCACGTTCATAGCTATTTAAGTTATAATTTTGACATATTAAACGTGGTATATAGATAGAGATGTTTAAATGAAGCTTCCAAATGCTGCTAAGTAAGATTAGTTGGACCTAACAGGACATAAAGTATTTATTTTCAATAGCCATTATGAATTTTCTTATTTAAAAATCGTGCCAACGTTTCTCCCAAAAGTATTAATAACTGTTCATCTTTATTCAGTTTGTAATATATATATATATATGACAAATTTTGCGTTCTTGTAACATTGTTTGTTGAGAATCAAATCAGGTATGAGCCAGTGGTTTCCTGGTTGAACAAAACCCGATTGTGGGTGGCAAATTTAAGTTGCTGTGTTTTGAATCCCAAGTAATGTATGGTTTTGAATAAATATATCAGTGTGAAACAGAAAGTAAATACTAACTTTTAATATTGTAAAAAGAAAAAAAAATGTTGCAATAAAATTGATACAACTGGTTGGAACAGTTGAAATCATAGTTATATACGATAGGCCTTCTTCTTTACATGTAGATATGTTTTATTACATCATATACTACAGTGGTGGAAAGTTCTTTGAGATTTTCCTCAAAAACTTTTTTGGGGATTTTAAGTGCGTATGACAGGAGTTTCTATATTTTAAAATTTGTTGTAAATGCAAATGCTAACATTTGCATCATGTCATCATTTGTGGTCAAAATGTAAAAATACTCTATGATGCCATTACACGAAAAACATAAATTCTAACAGTAAAATGTCGCAATTGATTTCTAAGAAGACTCTGACAAGCCGCTGCTTTGCGTTCACGGCTGCGCTCAGTGGCGCATTCAGCTAACCTCTGTCCATCAAACACGCGCAGCTGTTTTTCTCTAATGTGGACGTATGCCAGTTTCAAGTAGGGCTGGGCAACTTAGGGAACACTGTAAATAGAGCACTAAGAAGTATAAGTTCCAGAAGATGGCGGTAATGCACATTTTCATGTTTGCCACCCGCCAATAAACCCCACACAAGAAGAAGAACAAGAAGAAGAACTTGGGGAAAAATACATATAATCAAGATGTTGTTTTTTTTTCTCATATTGATCGATCTCAATTATCAATTGGATTTTGTTTAACCTTTTCAAGAACAAATGAAAAATTACATTCATGAACAAAAACAAAACAAAAACTATTAACATGTCCAATTTAGTAGATTTTTCCATCAATATTCTTTCCTTAAAGTTTAAATTTTGCTCCAAACTACACATTTTTACTGACAAAGAATTGTTTTTCAATCTTTTGATTCAAAACCCACGATCAAACAATTGACAATTCAATTCAATCAAGATTTTTCGATTAATGGCCCAGGCCCAGTTTCAAGGGCCCACACTGACCAATCAGAGCGTGAGTTTGCTAGACCGAGCAGAGCTATAGCTGCATTAACAAACTATTTTTATTAAAACTGAAAACTTTTGAACTGTAAAAAGTTCACAATCTATTTAGATTTGATACGAAATCTGACTTTTTTAAAGTGTAGGTCTGTGAAGTGAGCCTTATTAGATCCATGCACTCTGAGCTCTTCTAAATGTGGATAGTACATTTGTTACCTTTTTAAATAAATGTCATGATATATAAACATTTGCTAGCATAGCCACAAACAAAAAAAAATGTGGCTAAAATAGTCAAAAGCCACCCATATCTGCTGTCACTATTTACATCCTGAAAGTCAAAATACACATCTAATAACATTTTGGTAAAGTAGCATAAATTAAGCTAAATGTATTTTTACTGACTGCATTTCAAAGACCCAACCTGTCATACGCACTTAAAAAATTTAGCAAAGCAACAAACCCTGACCACTTTTTCCACCACTGTTCATCCTCATAACACAAACACACCCCACTTTTCAAAGATAACCCACTGAAACGCCTGTCTTTATTTAGCATGGATTTAGCGCACAGAAAGTACATTAGCATTAGCGCAACACTGGACGTCCCGAGGGAGTGTCAACGACTACTGAAGTGTCTGCAGAGTGCCAGTCAATGCTGCTAAAAGCACTGGTGTTACAGCCATCGCTCCTCCTGCTAAGCCATACCCAACACCTGCGAGAAAGGCATTACAAATCTGTTGACGTAAATGATGCTAGCTTGTAGTCTGTTTGCTGTTTTTTGTGTATTTATTTGAAGTATTTATGCTGTGTGGAGTGTTTTTACCCTCCCCTTCTTGGCACTTTGGATCAAATTGTTTAAAAAGTTAACGAAAAGTACTGTACATGGTGAAGTGTTGACTGCGTGGCTTGGAGTATTGCTGTGTTCCGGTTATTCTCAGAATTCAGATTTTGTAAGTACCGAAACCAAATTTTTGTTAGTAACTGTTTTGTTCCTAGAGTTCCATCCACATTTGTCCATTTTGTTCGTTACAATGCATGAAGACTGTTGTTGCTGTTAGCACTGTGAGCTAACTCTCATTAGCTAATCATTGCAGCACTATTTTAAAAGTTGTGAAAAGTGTTATTAATATATTATGTTATATTGTTTAGGAATATATGGTGAATAATTGAGAGAGTCAGAATGCATTAGATAAGTGATCAAAACGTGACAGCACGTTTATGTTTTTACCAGAAGAAAAAACTTGGCATAGCGCCTTAAAGCAAACCTATCGATAGGCCTTATAGAATTTTAAAAACTGGACTGACCTGTAATTTTAAGCAGTGTTGTTGTCAACAATTAAACAAAGACCGATCGTAAAGACGCAGTGACAGGAAGTCTCATTTCAGGCTGTTGTGTGCAAAAAAAGAAACCGCTAAAAACAAATACTATCAGTGAAAAGTTGTGCTAACAAGCTAGCAAACTTTAGCATGTTCTGTTTCCTGTCCAGAATACAGCCAATCATTCTGAGAAGTTTAAAGAGTTGAAAGCATTCAGAACATTACACTAGAGTGGTTATAAGCCAAAATTGTTTTTGTCATGTGTGTCACACGCTTTAAAAGCGACACTGACAGGAAGTAGCTTGATGATAATAACGTTATAATAACTTGACTTACAACGCGCTGGGAATAAACAAGAAAAAACACTAGAGGGACTGCTTCAAACGTTTTAGCTTTTCCACCTATGAAAGTGACTTGAATTTTGCTGGTCACACTGCCATGAAAAAAATCTAAAAAAAATCTAAATTGACCTGCAGTGTGAACGTAGTCTCTGATTGTTCAAAAGTTCTATGTTTAATCACTCCGAGTTCCAAAAGCCATAATTTGACAAGTCATGATGACTCAGAGATTTCATCAGACATCTTTGATTGCAAATGAATTGAAAGTGAATTGAATTGAATGGCCAACATTCGACAGATGAAACATTTAGCCTACTGAACTAGTGCAATTTTTTGTTTTAACTGCCTTATTTCTCGGGAAGCAATGTTATAAAACAGTGGTTTCTATGGAAATAATGAAAAATCTCATGTTCATAGGAATACATTAGTCACAGCATGTTAAAAAGAAAACAAAAGAGCCACGAGCTAAGCAGACAAACCACTATATCACTATATCACGAGTAAATCTATTTGTCACTCACTAATGTCCCGATATGTTTCAGTGAATGCTAACTTTAGTTTTTAGCCATTTAAAAAGTATTTAACATTTAGCCTGACTGAAAACTTTACTGATATGTAAAGCCACAATTCTGAACTCTTGTTATGCTAATGTTGCTACATAGAGCTAATGACGACAATAACACACATTAACTGTATTACTATTAAACTTTTCTGCAGCGGTCACATGTTTTGCCCACATACTGTATTCATTTGATTTTGGGCCTTATAATCATTCACCATTATGAGTTTATAAGTGTTTTGTACAACTTTCAGATGCAAGAACAAGGTTAGCCATGCTAGTATGACAACAACGAGCCATGCTAAAACGACAACAAGCACGCTGTCCTTGTGCTAAACAGATTTTAGGCTGCTTTCTCTAAAAAATTGAGTGCACGGCCTTTAATTGGATCCACTTTTTTATTTTGCAGCGATTTTAAAAACCATAAACTTAAAGAAACTCCGACCTCCGAGGGAGACCGGAACGCAGCACATGCCCTTGTTATCGACGGGATTTTGTTAGCTCCAAACCGTATTGCTAACGCCGCTTTGATGATCTCATAATTATTGGATGAAGGGGTATTTTGTAGTCCCTTTTGGAGCAGTAATGAAACGGAGACAGCATTTAATATGGGTGTAAAATATTTATAGAGAGCTTGTTTATACGCTGTGATGGAACGGTGGAAAAGAGTGGGTTCGGGCGGTTAAGTCAATCGCGCTTTCGTTTGCTCGGAATTATGCGGATAACCCTGGGAAAGCGCGGGATGGAGATTGGAATTCAGATGAGACGGTTAAAGGCCTGACTTGTTCCGGACTGCCCTTCACAAGATCCCGGAGGAGCTTGGAGAAGAGCAGGTCAACAGGATAAAGTGATACAAAAAGCAGGACGTTTTAGCAATAAATAAATATATGGCACAATTTTGTCACTTCTTCATACTGGTAAATAGATTTGTTTATATAGTGTACATTGTTGTTGGTTTGGCTGTACAAAGGTTGGGCTTCACTGATTGATCAAAAGGGCCACTTCTCGTACAGAACTTGGTATTGTGTTGTAACTTTGTCTCTTGTTGAACTAGAGAAGATTTGAAGATGCTAAATTAGCTTTGATTCAATACTACGCTGACAGATGGACACACAACAGAAATATAACTGCAACACTTGTTTTTGCTCCCGTTTTTGGACTTCTTCTTTGACGAGATAATCCTTTCTATACTGTATTTGGCTGGCCACAATAAAAGGATACTGCTCTATTTTAGTGTAATCTCATGCATTTTTTTCCAGACAAAAAATAAAATCTCAATTTTTTTTGCAACACTCTGGTGCATTTTAGCGCCTGGATTCATAAATGATGCCCTAAGTGTTGCTTTTGTGTTTTGGTTCAGTGTACTAATCTGTAGTGACCCAGCAGTTTGTTTTTCGTTCCATTTGCTTGCTTTCTTAGATCAGTTTTGTTCATGGACACAGGACACATCTTGCTGCACATGGTCGGAGTTGATGTTCTACCCCGAGCAATCAATAAAATGGACAGTGTGATTGGTTGGCGTGTAGTGAAATAGGTTGTGGAATGCTAAGAAGGCTAGTTAGCATTGAGTTCTGCTCTCATAGCGCTATGTCTGAACAGATTCTTTGCACAGATAATTCCTGAGCCAAACACTATTTACACCTGATTAGCATCACAAGCTACATGACAACGTTGTAGATAGGCTAACCTTTTTATTTAAATGATTAGTACATTCATCCAAACGTATAATTTATGTTTGTGGGTACAGTTCTGGTCAGTTTGTTTTTCTTGGTCATAGTTGGTTTTTATATTCACTTTACACATGAGATTGGCATCAAAATGCCTTCCTTTGAGATCCAACTTTTGTATTATAAAGATCAAACTAAAAGCCAGACAAAGGGCTCAGTGCACAATGACAAGCAGCTAGCTTAGCGTACTACTCACTACTTCCTGTCCAGTTCCATTGTGGGGTTTGTGGAGTTGTGCTAAAATCAATAAATCCTTAAAGAGCAGGCGGCAGACAGTGAGTCACTGACAACATCTTATCTTCACTCCAGACACGTGTGTGTTTAAAACGAGCTCTGTGTCTGCGCTGCTTCATGGTGGACACTCGCTCCACCGGCGGCCATCTTGTCATGCTGACATTTGTAACACAATCACATTGTTCAAATGAACAGCTTCATTTGAAAACACCCATTTGGCTTTGTTGTAGTAACGCCTTTAAAACTGCAGTCATTTACATATTATGTGACATATTATGTAACAGTTTTTGACTATTGACCCTGTGCATAAAAGCTGTTTATTTCAAATGGTCAGACTTTAGCGTTAGCCTTGACAGACAAACACATCTTTATATAAACACACTTTGAAACATTCTCCTCATTTGTAAAGTATTTAACATGTTTTCAGAGAAAACCACCAACAACTCACTGTTCACCGCCCAATCTTTAAATATTAAGTAGTCTATAAGGTATTGAAGCCCCCTAGAAATGAACTAAACAGGAAATGAACTAAACAGGAAATGAACGTGCCAGCCAATTGTACCTACAACAGAGGCAAGCATGAATCAATGCTATGCTAATTAGTACGACCAAAAGTTCGAATGATCAATTCTTCACATAAAAACAATTGGAAAGTCTTTATTTCATTCAGTTGCTTGCTTTACTGTATATTTTAATTTTTGTACAAATTTAGCATTACCTTTGAGATACAATAAGCTACCCTGCTGAGTACAATGTTTGGAGAAGTGATGCTGTTGCTAATTTGAGATATTAGCCAGAGCTCTGAAACACTGTCAGCTAGCCTCTGTCAAGACTGAAAACGGCCTTGCGATCCAACCATCGTCATCGAACCGTACATAAAAAAACACAACTTGGATATTCTGTTCCTGCTGCTATCACTTTTTCTACATCTTTTCTACTGTTTTCTCTCGGAGCCACGGCGCAGAGGCATGTAGCCACCACGCACTGACGCGACATAGGCTGTATAGAACATTATCACCTGCATGGTAACGTGTGTTTTACTACCTTTATATAAATATATCCTGGCGTGGAAACGAGAATCCCTGCTCTTTTTAACGGGAATTAGTAGCACAAAACGGGACTCTTTCCATTTATCCGTGTGTGAACCTTATATCGTTTGATTTATTTATTGAACATGGCGTCGTTAACATCGCTGCGTTGTTTTTTTTTTTTTTTGTTTTTTTTTTGGGTTGCATCTTTCTTGCACAAATTGTCGCTTTTGGCTGTCATTTCTGATGTTTAAATTATGGATCTGTACAGAATCTTTTTGGGTTCCTACCACACTACAACAACAAAAATGTGAATAGTATTTTTATAAAAACTGGCCAAAATGTGGTGAATTTGTAAATATCGATTCGGGGGTTTGGATTTCTATCTCCAAAACAGCGAGCCGTATATATTTGCTTTCTTGTAATTGTATGTTTGACTAATCTTTTTTTCCCCCTGAAGTGCTTGTCGGTTCTGTTTTGATCACGTGGAATTCTTGTTCAGTGGACCTTTTCCGCAAATGTGTAAAATCGATATAATGAAAGATAGCAACCTTGCTAACCATTTGTCACCTTTCTACGGGGCGCTGAATGTAACGTACAATCAAACTAAACTAGCTACTGGGTTTTTTCGACACATTTGGACAATTTTCTCTGCCTTGAAAAAAGATGTTAATATGTTGAATATTAACCATTATAAATAAATCTAATGCCTGAAGGTTAGCTACTTTACACTTGAATTGTAGGAGTTCTAACTTTGTATTCAAATTTGTAAACAAATAACAGTCATCATTGTTAAATATCTGCTTCTTTCTTTTTAACAGCTGCTGTCAATCTCCAAATCAAAATATGAACAATAATTATTTAAAAACGCAGTCTGATTGACAGCTTGCTGGGTTGCCAGGTTTCCATACCTGCACAAGAAAGATCACTAAACCCATGAAACAGAAGGAACAACTGTATTAATGAAAACAGAGCTCATCTGACGTCACAGACCTGCCTCTGTCTCACAAACCGAGCAATGATGACTCTCTAAATGTCTATAGTAGAAGTCTTCAAAGATCTTCGAAACACTGTCCAGATGACTACTTTGAAGACTTCTACTATGGATCACTCCTGGATGAATGAGGGACTACACCGTCTCTCTAAATGTCACATTTCTAGTGAGACTCTGCACTCTTAAAACAGATCTGCTAAATTCTTACACAATTCTTACATCTGTTTTAACACGTGTTAGATTTGTGTGTAAACTAGTGCTACACATATTTGTGTAAGTTTTTTAACCAATTACATTACTAGACACACAACACATAATTGTGTTCATTTATTAACCTATCATGTTGCAGGACAGACAACACATCCTTGTGTTAACCTACTAACCAATACAATTGAAGGGCACAGAGCAACATAAAATGTGTTCAGACATCACTTCATACAGGTTGTTCGATGGCTCAGTGGGGAGTTTGACACCAAGACTCGAAGTTCAAATCCCACATCCCCCAGGCCTAGTTTGAAATGAAGTGCTTTGGAAAAGGTGCTAAAGCAGTATAAAGAATAAAGTAGTGAATACTACGTATCACATAGATTTTATTAACACAACAAATGTGTTAACTACCCAACACAGTCACTCTAGTCCTTAACTAGACAAGCTAATGTGTTAATAAATAACACGTTTTGTGTTATTTTAAAATGGCATGAAGTATTCTGTGTATCTTCAAGAATCTGACAGTTCATTAGCTCAGTGCTTGCCACACTCTCTCAGATGTCTAAATGCTTTTTGGAACTTAGCTCTGTAATAGCCGTTGTATCTGCTACCCACAACTTCAAGGCTTGAGCCAAACAGGTATGACGTTAACTCATTATACAATCAATGATCATAACCCAAAACAATTAAAGTGACATTCAGTCAGTGTCATGGTGCGTTCCAGTGGAGCTCGGATTTTCTGAGTTCCGATTTCTAAATTGCCAATGGAACAGCCCTCCCACTTGGACACTCAGACAAAATTTCAATGTTAAATTTCTATGTACAACTACGTTATTTACCATTTAGTTTGTGTCTACAGTCCATTCGCCTCTGAGAACCTGCTCAAGCGCACATTTCAAACAGAATCTGCAACACAATGAGCTCCACAACAAAGCATAAACACAACCTGAAAAGAAACAAGGATAACAACAATTCAAATGAAAAAAGTCTAAAAAAGATGTGATGTGTTACTCTTATATGAGCTCAGCTATAGAGCACATTTAATTTAAGTGTGAAAGAGTGTTCAGTTTGCACAGTAAGTCAACTTTCAGACTGAGATGCGACCAGTACAACATACGACACTCCAAGGTTTAGTTCCAAACTCTGGGGACGACTGGAACGCAACCTTAGCTAAAATGTAAAACTAGCATTTTCTACAAACACATTACAAATACAAAAAAAAGCCTAAAAATTTTCAAGCCAGTATTTTTTCAGTGCAGAGGAAAATGCTAATAATGTGTAATACAGTCAGTGTTGGGTAAGTTACTCTAAAACTGTAATACATTATATATTACTAGTTACAGGGAGAAAAATGTAATACATTTGTATTACAATATTACTGTCTCAAAAATGTAACTGAGTTACACTACTGTGAGTTACTTTGAGTTACTTTGAGGTAATCACACATTTGTTAAGACATTATACAACACTAATCCTGATACATTTACACTTGTTTACTGGTTAATTTGTGGAACTGTGATGTCACAACACGTTTTCCTCATAATATTTGATTTACCTTTAAGCCAAAAGACAGTATTTTAGTTGTGTTTTGGTCCTGAAATGTTGCATTCAATAGAATATAAAAGCAATTAATTTATATAAAAGTAACTTGAGTTACTTAGATGTAACTGTAATATATTATCAACATTTTTTCAAGTAATGAGTTACACTACTTAGTTACTGAAAAGTGGAATATATTACAGTAACTAGTTACAAAAGTAACTAGTTACTCCCAACACTGAATACAGTCACTTTGTTTTGCTGTACGTTGACATTAGCGCCTCACACCTGCCTTTCAAGCTAACGTTAGCCTGTGTATAAACTCCCCAAAGTGCTGCCAACCAATCAACGTGGACATTTCCCTCCAACTATAACTGAGCCAAGTTTGACCACAGCCTTCCCAAACGCACACATTTTCACATTTCTGTTTTGCATGCGTTTGACCTCGACAAAACAAAAAAAACGGCAGCCTCGTTAGCCATTAGCTTCCCCTTATTAGCCTCCCGATCCGCTAACCAGTGCTCTTTGAACAACCATTACCCAAAGCTTTATATCATAGAAATACTGTTCCTCATGTTTGTTACATGAATCTGTCGAAAGTATATTTTTAATTTAATATAAATAAAGATTCGGTAAAATTTTCTGCTGTGTTTTCTGTGCTTGTTTTTTTGGGGGGGTTTTGTGGGGTGAATGTGCCGAACGTTGGATCAGCTTCTCGCGGCGTTAAAAGGATTTCCGCGGCGCTGAACATATGTAAACAAAATGAGACCAAGAGGAATCCGCCGGTGTAAACAAATATCAGACAGAATGATTTTATTAGTCCAAATATTGCAAGTTTTATGCTAATGAGCTCCATGCATAAATATTGAAAAGGTCACAATGGGGACGCGGCGGCTCCCTGAAGATTACTGTTTACTCACAATGTAAGGTGTGAATCTAATTATCCAATATGCACGTGGAGAGGTTGTTCTGTCACTGTGCACCTTATATGTTGTGTTCACTTAGAATTATGCAAATTGTAAAAATTTGGAATGGTGTTAATATCAATTGAAAACAAAATCTAAAAAAATCTTGCCTTGTTCCATTCAACAAAAGGCCCAAGGGCTGATCAGAACACGTGCACTAACACAAGGAGTTTAAGTAGGATGAAGGACAGACTAAAATAAAAAGTATATAAACAACAATTACGCTAAATCAGTCTTTATATACAAATAAATCCACAAAATATTTTTATCTCAGATAATTATATTGTTTGTAGTTTTTGATCTTGTGAGTTTGCTGTGGATTTTAAAGCAGAACAAGCAACTTCAGCAGTAGAGCTCCCCTAAAGTTCTCTTCTGTAAATACCAGCATCAACCTACAACAGAACTTTTCCTTATGTATTTTTTTAATCAATTTATTATTTTTTTTTTTTTTCAACAAGGCAAAGAAGGTACATTCAATATCTCACACTGTCAATGTACAATAAAGAGCCAGTGTTTCTCAAAGAGTGTCAATTATAAGTGCAGTTTCCAGCAGGAGCAGCAGAGCAGATATTATATTGGCTTAAAATGAAGAAATACATTTGTAACCATACACAACTACAAAGACATTTAACAAGCCAAATGTCACTTAGATCTGCTTTAAAATATACCTATCGTATCGGCAGTTATCGTTATCGGCCAGAGCAGAGGGTCACTATCGGTTATCGGCACAAATTCATATCGGCCCATCCCTAGTTTAAGCCTAAACCTGGAGCTTTTTCGTTTACATTATGATGAAGATAGAAGACGCTAGTGGATGGCAGCAATAAATCAAAAGACCTAAATCCCTCTAAGTCGCTACGGATTTGCAGTGAACACTTAAAGGTTGTATGGAGGATTTTCATAAATTGTTTGTTGTCAGTCTTGGTCAAAAACAGTTGCATAGATTTGTAACAGCCTTGTACTTATGTTAAACAAAAAAGAATTATAAAAATATATAAATTGTGAACATGATAAATCCAGTAAAACGCTGACCAATAGATAACGAGGTACCTCATTATCTATTGGCCTGTTAACATGTCAAGCAAACCCTCAGTGTTCCTAGTACTCACTGGCCTAGTTGCAGTGAAGGGCGTGGCCCTGGGAGGAAACACATGTGCATCATTTGATAAACAGCAAACAGCTGTTGGATTTGAAAAACCCTCATACAAGGTAAGTCAATGCTAATGAGAAAAAAAATACGAGCTTTGACAAAAAAATAAATGCAATGAATATCTGAAACAGCCTGCATTCTGCATGGCTAACACTAGCCTCACATGATATACAGTTACTGAAAATCAAACGCTTTAAACGCTTTTACATCTGCTCCAGTGTGAGACAAAACCCTGTTTACTACAGGTACAAATCATGAGGAGTAAAGTCAAGCAAACTTGTACATGTTATTTATTCGGCAAACATAGCAGGAGGAAGAGGGCATGGATCAGCTGCATTCATTAGCTTTTCCAAATACCTTGTTTTGTGTGAGTCTAAAAGACGTGCTACTTCCACAGACAAATGTACCAAAGAAGCATCCACTGCTTAGAAATGTTTGAAGGAGATCTATTGTGATATTTAGGAAGAAACAGCTTAGAAATAAAAAGAGGACCACTGACTCCCTGTTTAAAACTGCAGAACTGATCAGCCTTGCCTTTTAGTTGTTAAACTTTACTATGATAAACCACACATTTTAAATGACTGTTTTTTGTTGTTGAAAGTGACTATGTGAGAATTTAGAGCCCTTCATGTTTTACTCAGAATCTGAACTTTGGAATTATTGCAAGTAAACACAGACAAGTGGGAGGGGATAGGTGGTAGGTGAGGACAGGGATTTTCTGATCACTGAGCATCAGTTGCAGGACTATACAAGATGACTCAAACTGCAGGAATCAATCCAAATACAACTTTGAGTAAGGTAATGATGAGAGAACACTGTTGAACATAAAATTCAGGAAACAGGAAAATTTTACATAATAGGTTTCCTTTAAAATAGACAGTTGAGACATAAAAAAAAAAAAACTGTTACAGGTTAAAGAAGTAGATGATGTTTCCAGGTTTTTCAGAAGAGTCTACATGAGCCTTAGAGACAAGAGTTTGAGTTTCTCTGTAAAGATTTCCAGTCTGTGGGAGCACAATGGGTGGAGTGTTCATTTAGAAGTCTGATGGCCTGTGGGTAGAGGCTGGTGGCCAGTCTGGAGGTTCTGGCCGGACGTACCGGTACCTTCGACCATAGGGCAACCCAATCTCACTGAAATGTGTATACCATGTAAATGTAAAGACACTTGGAACACACTTCCGGTCAGCTCCTCCCCCGTTCATTTCATTAACGTAACCTGCTGAGAAACTTGCAGCAAAATTATTTTCCGGTAGGTTATTTTTCCAAATATGATGTGGTCATGTGCACCATAATCAGCAAGGCATATTTTCTCTGGATCGCTGAAATGACCTTAAAGTATTAAATAATCGTAATCGTTGCCCAGGTTAGTCAAAGTGACATTAGCCACAAACAAACATCAAATGTACTGATCACACACATGACTTATACACATCATACTTGTTGGAAACTTAAGAGCTGTAGAATTCAGTCGTGTAAGTCTATCTATGATTAGCCTACAAGATATCACAGCTAAACGTCTACTTCTTGTTTTCTCCTTTATGGAACATCTGAAACACTCTTTATTACACCAGCACTATTTGTGTGACTGAACACTCATGTGTTTGACGTGCATTGCCGACAGCTGATGACAAAAGAGGCACAAACTGAGTTAAAGAGTGAAGCTAAAAGGATAAACAAGAAGGTAGCTAATGTTGTAGCTGCACTATGCTGTAGGCTAATCTTAATTATACACTTAACTGTTAAAAAAACCACTGACTGAATTCCTAAGCTTTCAAACAAGGTATATCATGTGTATATGTCTTGTGTGCGATCAGTACATTTGATGATAGTTTGTGGCTAATGTACTTAGGCTAACATCTGTCTATCGCAGCGATCTGACAGGAAAACAATTATTTAAATACTTTAACAGTTGTTTTCAAGTGATCCAGAGAAAAACATGCCTTGGTTATTTGTTGGTGCACATGACCAGAGCATATTTGGAAAAAATATCCTACCTAAAATATGATTTTGCAGCAAGTCTTCTCAGCAGGTTACGTCAATGAAATAAACGAGGGAGGAGCTGACCGGAAGTGTGTTTCCGAGTGTTGTGTGGAACGGTAGAAAATGTTGGTGGGACGAAACAAGACGGATAGAATAGATACACAATTCAGTGAGATTGTGTTCTTTTGACATTTAAAAAGAGAAAAATCAGCAAATAGAGGTTGAAAACCAACAACAACTCAACAATATCAAACAACAAGCTAAGAAACATATTTGATCAGATGTTTTTCTCAGTCAGAATGCCGAGAATCACTTTTCCAAATACATCTGTGTCCACGTTTTTGACTTTTGCAGCCGTCCAACACTGTAAACCATCATCGCAGAACTCCATCTCTCCAGAACCTCAGAAGAACTCCCAGACGAAGCTCGGAGAACGCTCCTCCGCCATCGGCCGCCGCTGTTTTCCAACCCGGTGTTTACTCAAGTGTCAAAGACGGCCAACATCTTTAGCTATGCAGGCTTTTTCCCTCTCCGCTCGGCTCCAGCGCTAATCCAGGCCTTTTCAAAGTCCGCATAAATAATAGAGAACTGTCCAATGGCGGAATACGGGCTTTCTGAAGTAGCTGTGATTAATACTAATAAGGCGATGGGGTGCTTTAAGTAAACACGTTTCTGGGGAAAAGTCCTCGTTTCTGCTGCTCCGACTGCAGATCGACTCCACGCTGATGTAAAAGAACTGTACTGTATGTGAAGCTATGGGTCCAAAGAGAAGAAGAAGTTATGAGTCAGGTCTGTGGAGAGGCGATCCAGGTCATAGTGAAAGTGATTGTGTTTTGAGCAGAGAGATTCTAATAGAGGTCATCTGCAAAAACGAGAAAAAGAACCATTTTATTTTTATTTTAGCTTAAGTTTACTCATTAAAGTTTACAGACGTCCCGAGGTAAATATTATGCAGTGCCATTAGGATTTTGTTAAACATGGTAAAAAATTGTCCATAGCATCCCCTGTCCTTAGACCCTCCTTCTGTCCTTAGACTCTCCTTCTGTCCTTAGACTCTCCTTCTGTCCTTAGACTCTCCTTTTGTCCTTTGTCCCTCCTTCTGTCCTTAGTCTCTCCTTCTGTCCTTTGTCCCTCCTTCTGTCCTTAGACCCTCCTTCTGTCCTTAGACCCTCCTTCTGTCCTTAGACCCTCCTTCTGTCCTTAGACCCTCCTTCTGTCCTTAGTCTCTCCTTCTGTCCTTAGTCCCTCCTTCTGTCCTTAGACCCTCCTTCTGTCTTTGTTTTAATTTACGTTTTATCCTTCAGATATAGAAGCGGCCACAGGGACACTCCAATCTATACACAACAAATGATGTATTACAGTTAATAAATGAGTTTATATTGTATTTTCTACTTTATGGACATCTTAAAAACACTCTTTTGTGTTTACCATATTCTGACTGTGATTACAAGTGCCACATTTAACATTTCCAGCTTTTGTTGTAAGCCACGTCTTTTGTCGCATAGGGGTAAGGTGGCTTTTGACCCGTCGATCACTCAAGGTAAGTGCTTTTCGGATGTATTTATTCTTTTTCATAAGGTAACATTCTGTAAACATGCTGATTTTGTCAAAAAACACTCCTGGCTTGAGCACTTAATACTAATAACTGTACAAATAGAATCAATGGAGAGTCATTGGGCAGGTCGGAGAAAAAGGTGAAAGAAGAGTGTGTCAGCTGAAACTTCCTGAGAAAAACAGTTTATGAAGTTGTAACATTGTAAAAAAGAGCCATATACTGTAGGATCATTCCTTCCCTGGTCGCGGGACAAGCAGAGTTAGTTTTATTAAAGATGATGTCGGGCGGTGCTGGTCAGCGGTGGCGGTCGCTCTTCATTAGTCTCCGCGCTGAGCTTTAGCCTGCTAGCGTAGCACGAGGAGAGGCTTTATAGCTCGCTCCCTCAGGCCTCGGGTAATTACACCTGCAGCCTCAGAGCCAGTGTTCATCGCAGCCTGTCACCTTGACGTGGTCGCTTTTACCCACAATCCCTTTCACGAGTAGGAGAAGGGATGCAGGAGTCTAATGTATGTGGTGAAGAGCATGGCTGTTTAAACCACGGACATGTAATTAGTAGACGCACAGTCCGACTCTGATGCTATCGAACACTTAGCATCAAAAAATTCGGATTTAAAAGCAGAATAAACCACCCACTTTATTCGGAATTAAGTTTAAATCCGAATAAACTTTTTACCAGGAATTAAGTGTTTACATGATCTTTTTAAAGCGGAATTAATTTTAATTCAGAATTAAATTATCTTTATTCGGAATTAAAGCCGTCATGTAAACGGGGCAATTGTTAAAAAAGAATAATTCTAGGCCTAAATCTCATAAAATTATATTATAAGTTAAGTATGTTTTTTTTTAATGTCTTTGTAAGTCGTTGTGATGCCACATTTGTATTTTGGGGCATTTGAAGCATGTGTATGCTCTCTCCGCTGTCTCCTGTACGAAATACAGCAGCTCCCTGCCTCACAATTCATATTCATAACCCCATTTTCTGTCTTGAGAAACCCTATCTTTAAAGTAAGTTGGTACATTGATTCCTTTCATGTCAGCCCCCAACACAGTCTCACAAGAAAGCGTACATTTTAGCACGAGATGAAAAAATGTTAAAATAACACAAGTTTTGGTTGAAGCCACGTTTTCTTTTGGTGTAACGGGTAAGTTTAGGTTTCAAGTTCAAAAGTGTAAGTTTCGGTCTGGGCCTTGGTTAATCTGGATCTGGATTGGGTTAATATTCATAAATAAGAACACATCTCAACAACCAAATGAACTGGGACTGCGATTCGTACCATAATTATGCAAAATAGCCGTGAACTCGTGCTAATAATTTACATGTCCTGTACGTTTGTGGTAAATGTACACTTTCTTGTGAGATCGGGCTCCAACACCAGACCGGACAAACGCCTTCAGCCTTTGATTTCCTCGTACGGGTGTGCTTGTGCGAGATGAAGGTGGTCTGTGCCATTCTGTGCCATGCAGCAGACGCTCTCCCCTCCCGTGCTACGCTGTCCCATGTCAGGCTTTTCCGTTATGCATTCTGCCACTTCCATGCGGCGCATTTCTGTTTGTTTTTACTCTGACCGATCTCTGGGTTATAAAAATCAGCTTGTTCTGTGTCAGGTCAGTGTTATATTTGGCTACACCCCTCTCTAGCGACAACCCGGAATGTCGACATTAAAGTGTAATTGTCGATGTTGCGGCATTAGCATATTTTCTCTCCCATCCCGGTACTCCGACACCTAACATTTTTTGTCGATGTAGTGGTGTCGATGTAGTTCTATTGTTCTCAGAAATGCCGCTTCTCCGACAAACTTTTGTGGGTGCTTCTATTAAATAATTATTTAAAAAATATATACATAGCGTTTTCTCGTGACTGTTTACTGATCCAAACATGACGCTAAGTATAAAAAACAGCGCGTTTCTTCTTTCTGTTTATTCTTATTTCCGTTTTGTCAAACTCTGCTTCTAAGGCCCTTGTCCCGGCTTCTGTCCATGGTGCTGAAGTTAAACGCAGGAGATCGATCAATAACTAGATAAATAAGTAAATGGATAGATTGAAAGAATGATGTTTGAATTATTCATACAAAATCCTAAAATATCCTTCTTTTAGAGCCGCAGTCAGGCTGCGCTTTTTTACACTCAACAATCCCGGCACGTTGTTGTGCGCCTTTCACGTTCTAGAGGAAACAATTAAAGTTCCCTACAACAAACTGTCAGAATGTTATAAAAAAACGCCCTTCTATCATCTTTCTGACTGCTTATTCATCGCGCACATTGCGTAGTCCGCTCTGTGAGCAGCCTGCAGCGGCCTCGCTCAGCCTCACGCTGCTGCTCAGGCCCTCTTTTACAAATGTACATATTTAGACACTGTGGCATCTAAACCACGAGAGTCTTAAACACTGTCTTTATTCAGGCCTGTATTTTAAAACAAAAGTTTGTAAGAGAACGTTGTGAATGTGGTCTGGACTTTTACTGGGGTGAAATGATGTTTAACTTTATCAATCTATTCTGAATATTGTTCATTAAAATGCATTATCATACTGGTTTATATCCACATTTCACACATGAAATTTCTCAGTTACGACTGTAACCTTCATGCATCATACAACGTGAAACGATTGGTCTCTTTAATAAAACAGACAGTTGTTTTTAAAGCAAGAGACATAAAAAAACACCATGGCCTACCTTTCTCTTGATTCTCGTCGTTCCCACGGAGCCTTCACATGACAATGTTCACAAAAATCCATGGTAATAAATCACAAAGTCTTCAAAGTGTAAAACATAATCCATAATCATGTGCAGAGGCTTCTGTCCGTGTGACTCTGCACATCCTTGTGCAATACGTCCCGTTAAAGTGCGTAGTGTTATGGAGAGGTTTATTACAGTCTGCCAGCTCAAAACCACAACGTATAAGGCCAAAAAACACGGACCTTTGAGGCTGTCTTCGGAGGCGGACTGAGGTGGAGCAGAGCTGCGTGTCGTGGGATCAGGCGCGTTATGTTTTCCTCGTCGCAGCAGCGGCAGCTCTGATTCAGCAGGATGATATGGGCAAAGTCTACAGCTTTATTCAAGTCAGAAAAGCAAAAAATGTTTAGAAAAAAAGTGCTGCCAGTAGATAAAGAAAAGAGACGCAGTCAATACGTGGAAGCTTGGAAAATAATGTCAATTCCGAAATGAAATTCCGCCAGATTTTGGCTTAAGCGAGCGAGTCCAAGTCCAGACTCCAGATTCAGTCCAAGTCGGTCTGAGACCAGGTCTGTACGAACAATCGCATTGCTCTGGCCGTTTGGAGAGTGTTAAAGCAGAGGATAAAGTTTTAAAAGTATTCTGTCTCTACGTCTGTCCAAAAAATACTTCTCTGTCTTACCGGGGGCAGCCTGTCAGAAAAGCCACGTGAATGAAGGACGCTTTGTAACCGAGAAATAAAAATATAATTTTTAGCCTACTTAATGCGACAATAAAGTTGGCCACCACACATAGGCCTATTGTCATTATGACGTTCACTGTCTGAGTGTGTGTCGGAGGAGCGGCATCAATACATTCGGAGGACAGGGATGTCGTAACAGTGGGATCTAAAAATAAAGACATTCGGAACAACAGCATGTCGATAGAAAGGCCTGTCGACAGAGAGGGCTGACCCCATTTGAACTCTAATAAAGCTAATAGTAAATAGGCTCATTCAAAAAAAAAATTTACTCATTCAATAAGTTTAAATCAGGCCTATTCAACTTAAGGCCCGGGTGCAAAATCGGCCCTCCGAGAATCTGATCCAGCCCTCAAATCATTTTCTTACAAAGCACTAGTTATCTTAATTCTTATTGTATTTTACTGTCTGAAAATAAGATTTGTGGGGTTTTTGTCAATTCCAGTTGTATTTATTATTAGATTCCACTGATGATTTTTTTTATATTTTAGCAAAACAATCCACTTTGCTCTTGTTGTATTGGCAAATCTTATTTGAAGACGCCCAAAGGTACGCCCAAATAAACCTAATTCTAAACCTAAATCACTATATTCCTTGAATATTTGGTGCAACCTTGTGCCTTTGTTGTGTTATGGCCCAGAAGCCATGGTCTTCGGTAAAATCTGGCCCTCTGGAAAATCTAGTTGAATAGCCCTGGTCTAAATTAACAATTTAATGAGAGATAAAATGGTGTTTAAATAGCATTGCCTGCCATCATTTTCTGGCATTTTTAGTGCAAACTGTTTCAGGTCAAAATAGTCACATGTGTGTCTCTATAACGTGTTCTCATGAAATTTGTGTAAATAGCACGCCGTGACAAATTGTGTGTCATGACGACGCCCTCTGCCTGTTTTGGCCTGCAATACATGCTTGTTTTTTCTGGTGCGGTCTGGACAAACGATGTGGTTGAGGACAACAGGAGGTTTATTGGTTGTTAATGGCTAACTTTAGGTCTGAAGTTGCAAAAATGGGTAAGTTTAGGTCTGAGGCTTGGAGTTGGTTCAGGTTAGGATTGGGAATGTTTTAGTTTTCATTAATGATAACACGTTCTTACATTCACCATAGAAATGAACTAGGACACACTCTTAAAACAGATGTGTTATTTTTTAGCACATTTCTTGTGTTACGGCTGTTTTAACACATGTTGTGTTAAAATATTGAAGACTTGTGTAGAAATTTGAATTTTCTGTGTAAACTAGCACTACACATCTTTGTGTTAACTTGTTAGCCAATCACATTGCAGGACGCACAGCACAAACTTGTGTTAACTGAGTAACCAATCGTGTTGCTGGACAAACAACACATCTTTGTGTTAACCTGTTGGCCAATCAGAGTCTAGGACACACAGCAACATAAAACGTAGTCAGACATATTGAGATATCAGTTGGCTGGGTAGCATGCATGTCTCACAGTGCAAAGATCCCAGGTTCGATTCCCGCCTCCCCCAATCCCAGTATGAAATGAAATGCTTTGTTAAAGCTGGTCAGACACAATATGAGAAACACATTGATTTTAACTCTGCCGAATCATTTAACACATTAATGTGTTAAAGGTCCTAACACAATTAATGTGTTAAAATCAACACATGTTGCGTTGTCCTTAACTAAACACACAAATGTGTTAAAAAATAACACGTTTTGTGTTGTTTTTAACACATCTGTTTTAAGAGTGCAGAAACACGTGAAATATACACGCAAATAGAAATGGCGTTCATGTGACATGCTGTTTACAATTGCGTGGTATTGACAGACTTATCTGTGAGAACAGGTCTCTCATGTCATTTCTAGAATATACAGTATATGTGACGTCAGTGTGTATTTTCCACTCAAAACTGAGCAGACACCTGCTGTCAATCCATTTCAATGAGTTTGTGTTTGAAATGTGTTTGTGGGAGGAGTTTAGGGGCTGAGCTTACCTTTAATGCAACAAAGAAAATAATGTGATTAGTTGGAATTAACAAGCGTATGCAATTTATCACAACTTAATTGGGTTTATTTTTTTATATAGATTTGCGATACATTTTAGTAATATATATATATATATATATATATATATATATATATATATATAATGGTTCCCTTATAGACCAGGTAGAAATGTAACAGTGAACCCTGTTTTAGACCTTATTGTTCTGTTTACAAAAACTACTAATCTGGATGCATTGTCTGTTTATTTTCTTAACATACACACACGATGATTGACCTTGACATTCCAAAAAAAACACATGACAACTTTGAACCTTCCATGTTTTACTGAGATCAGAGTTTTCGGAGTAACCA
Organism: Mugilogobius chulae; assembly: GCA_038363315.1. Taxonomy (NCBI): domain Eukaryota; kingdom Metazoa; phylum Chordata; class Actinopteri; order Gobiiformes; family Gobiidae; genus Mugilogobius; species Mugilogobius chulae. The sequence continues at coordinate 20,588,674 of CM076410.1, forward strand.
CAAGTAACACAGACGAGTGGGCGTGGCTAGGTGGAAGGTGAAAACACAAGACAATACAAGATCACTCAAACCTGCAGGAATCAATCTTCCATCCCTCCCCTTTAATCCCACCTGCTCTAACATCACACATTTTTAATCCTGCCTCGTCCCAAACTCCTCTCTTGTAAACTGTCCCTCTCAGCTCGCCGTACATCACTCCAACACTAATCCGACAATATTACTCCCAACAATTCACTTTTTATTTACCCGGCAATAACAGGCGGCCGCCCCCCGGTACAATCACTTTTGCCGATAACTGCCAGGTACAAATCATATTCATAAATCATACTTACGGCTCACTGCGGGGGCCCGGTGCGTTTCCCGCGGCGACCGCCATTACGAGCGCGTGCCGAGGAAAAGCGCAGATCTGTCAAAGCTGTCACGCCGCTCTGGAAATGGAGATATTAGAGTGTAATTTTGTCCTAAGTGTGGCCAAGCGGGCGGTTAACGGGACGGCGAGGGGAGAGGGAAAGACAAATACAAAAAGTTTTCAGCAGCAGTCGTTTTGGGTTTACGGTGTAGCAGTAAAGGCAAACTCCATTCCTTTTTTTATTTAGTTAGTTTATAGTTTATCTAAAGCTGTGGTGTATCAAGTATAATCTCGTAAAACATGAAATTGCAGAACAATTTAATCATCCCTTTTGAAATGCAAAGCAAAAGTAGGTTTGGTCCTTGACATCATTCAACATAATACATGGTGGTTTCTCAAAGAATAATAATTAGGCACGTCTGATCAAGAACAAACTGTCAGTGCAAACAGAGGAGATTGAACAAAGTGTAAAGTGACAGTGTAAAAGGTTGAAGAGTCCAACATGTTTCATAAAGAGCCCAGCAGAAGGACAGAACCTGTTCATGCAGCGTGAGGTTAGTATCCTCCTGTGTGAGCGGACACACTCAACAGTATACACACAAGTCATGAGAACATGTGTGATCTCCATGAGGGATGTCTCTCAGGGGAAATGTGCTTCCAGTGATTGTTTCAACTAAAAGCAGAAGCAGCAGCCTTTTGTTTAGTGGCTAAACACGTCAATAGCATTTGGCTAAAGTTTGGCCAAGATGGAAAAACCTGGAGCTAAGCCTCAGCTTTACACCAAGTTCTTCCATCATTTCACCAAGGCCGTTTCTCAATTCCCAGTATGCAGACTCCGTACTCGTGTACTCCTGGGTACAGACTTGTGGGAGCAGACTTGGAGAATGGACTTGAGGAGTTCACAAGCTCGTACTTGGCTTTTTGAGTTTTGGAACAAGTAAACTCACGTGTGCACTCGACATTAAAAAAAAATAATAAATAAATAAATCTGAAATTGAATCTGAAATTATTAAACAACAAAAGCAGCAGTATTGCTTATATTTCTACACTATCAAATACAGTATTGTATTGTATAAAATATATAGTATAAAGTAGGTATTCTAAGAACTAATCATAATTGGTTCTAAAAGCATTATTTTCACTAAGCTAAGCTCTATTTTCAAAATTACATTTTTACATAAAATAAACATTCTTACATCATGATTATTGTAGATCTTGACTGTTCATGAAAATGACAGCTAAAATCACAATTTATTAAGTTTGTGTTAAATATTTGGGCTATAAATGAGCAGCCTAATTAAACAAACACCAGTGAGGCTCTAAAAGCCCATAGAACCTGCATTTTATTTGCATATTTTGGAAGCAATTATACTCTCTTCTACTTTATAATAAAAAGCATAATTCGGTAGTGTTGAGAACAACTTTAACATATGCGTAATTAACTGCACTGAAGTGGGCCGTAGCTGCCTGACCGGTTCTGACCCGCTCCGTGCGCGACTCCGCTGATTCTGTGCGCGTGAGTCTGCCGGTTCTGTGCGCGTGGGTTTAACTCGCTCCATGTGCGCAAGTCTGCCGGTTCTGTGCGCAAGTGCCAGGCTGCTCTTGGTGCGCGCAGAGGAGGGGGCAGTGGGTCAAAAGTTGCGGTGATCAACCTCCAGTGCGTGCGGTATGAAGTGCATTGTGGGAAATATACTGAGCCAAGTACGGACAAGTCTCCTCCGATGCATCCCCGGTGAAAGGGGCGGATCAAGTTCTCATCCGGGGATTTTCAGCGGAGTACCCGAGAAGCGAACTTTGAATTGGAACAGGACTTGTTACGTGGAGAGTGACGTTTCACAAGTCCACGAGCACACAAGTCTGCACAAGTACGGGGATTGAGAAATGACCAAAGTGTAGGGGAGACAGGGAACAATTGTAACACTTTTTTTTCCAAATGTGACATATCAGCTTAATCTTAGTTGAAGTCCTGCTTAATGAAATGAAAGCTGCAGATCTTGTCTTGACACGTGAACAGGTTTGGATTCACTAGAGTGGTTATTTTGAAGATGTTTTCATTTCAAGACAAGAAGGTCAAGTGTTACTATTGCCCACAACATGAGGACAAATGTAACACATGAAATTACAACAATAATATTTATTTTTCTTTATTAAAGATAATACGTTTGACAGACTGAAGGTTGTCCACATTTAAATAATCTTAACTCTGTAATCTTATTAGAATAAAACACAAAACTGCTGTTACAGTCTGCTCTAACTTTACTTATGTCTTTCTTGAACTAAAATGAGAATTATTCTGGAAAAAATATAAGCTCGATAAAAATCAGTCAAACAAATGATGCACAAACTTTTTTAGACAAAAACATAAATCTAAATAAATCCATCCAAAATGAATTCCTAAAATGGCCGAGGGGCAGTTGTAACACAGATGAGGGCGGCCATGTTTGGAGGGATTTGTTTCTATGTTACATTCATATTTGTTGTTGTTAAACTGACCAAATACAGACACAAAACCTATATTTAACCAGATAAAAATGACAGCCATGTCTCAGTCACAGAACAAAAACACGAGGTCATGTGATGTACAACTTTACTGCTAAAAGTTTCCTGAAATCTCAAATCTCTTTCCACTCCAACAGCAGGTGGAGATGAAATGAGCAGATTCTGTGCAGAGCTGAAGCTTCTGGTTTGCTTCTGCTACGAATGGAAGCCTCTGTTACATCTGCCCTGTGTTACAATTGGCCCCAGTCTCCCCTACTTAAAATAAAAGAAAACAATAATAGTATTTCTTTACGTATTCTTTCTTTTTCTTTTACAGAGCTGTCCTGGGGCAGACTGGGAGACGCAAGGCTGTTATTTCAAGCCTACAGAGTCATTTAAAACATTTACTTTGACTCAAGAAGAAAAGATCTGATCCGGCCCTCGACCCATCTTCCAAATATATTATGACCTTGTTGATTGCACACATAGGCCAGCATGACTGTCACAGATCTTCTACTGTGGGTTTTGAAGGTAACCCCAAAACCTCATGTCATGTTTTCCTCTGTTCTACTTTTTAGTGAAAGAATATGAGCCACTACAATGAATGAAATAATGTCTTTGGGATAAAAACAGGAGGTTTACATGATTCAAACAATGAGGACGAGTATCTTCTCCATCTTTAAACCAACAGACGCTGTGTTCCAGACGTTTTCTACTTTCTGATGCAGATTCTATAGATTCTGAATAGAAGTTACTCAGAAGTTTCTCGACTCGCTGCATGTGCCGTTCTCCTCGGAGCCCTAGTCCAGTAGAATCGTCTTTTCTTCATTTTAAAGAACCTGAGATTAGACACAACACTCTTCTTTTAAACAGTTTTCTCATCACCTCGAGCTCGAAAGTGTCCGCCGAACCCTCCACGCTGACCCTCCGACCAGCCGCGTCCGTGTTCCAGGCCGCTCCGTTACCTGAAGGCACGACCAGAGCTGAGCCCATTAAAACTGCCCAGACTGTTGTTTTTCTATAGGAGGAGACACTTTGGCCGCGGGCAGAGCTAGTCGTCAAGGCAGCACTTATCTCCTCGTCCACCGCACTCCACATTAGAGCGGCCTTTTTGTCAGTCCGCAGGGGAAAAAAAAACATGTGTTGTTTAACTAAATGTTGCCATAGCGACTGGGTCTGGGTAGCCGCGAGCCCAAGAGAAGAGATTTGTAATCATGAGGGGAGGAAGTACAGCGTCATGACGGTCTGAGTTTTGCTAGAACTGAGTTTTGAGTGTTTAGATGTTTATTTGTCGGAATGAAAGAAAAACATACTTATACTTTAGAACAAGTGTAAAGAACTGCTCAAACCCACAAGCTCCATGGACACAGACCAAGAGATTTCATTTCATTTATTTGTTACATTTCATTCGCCTACACAACAAATATAAATCATGACACACTAAAAACTGTTGGGTAAAAGCCCGTTGACTTGCCGAACATGTTGGGTTGGGAGTTTGGGGGCGTTTTCAAAGATTTTCTGGCAGTCTCGACCCAGCTCCTGCGTCTGCTGCAGGAAAGTCACCTGATAAAGGTATGTAACCCTTCTGTTATCTTTGTAAAGGCAACGCACCTCTGTTCCTCTTCAGACCGTTTTGACCCAAACTGTCTGGGTCTGTTATGGTGGTATAATAATGTCAAGCAACTTTTTTGTACTCATCTTTTACCGTAGCGTACCAAAACATTTTATGCATATATTTGATTTTTTTTTTTTTTTTTTTACAATAGAAAAACCTTATGAAATCGTTGAAAAGCTCCAAGAACGTTGTGTGAAATGTGTCACGTCTAAGGGAATCTTACATAAGGCCACCCACGAAGCTTCAAATCACTCTGACCAACTCCCACTGTGACGACTTACTGTCCAGAGAAAGAGAAGTCCATTTGGAGGCTCAGAAGGATGAGTCATGAGACCAAGACTGTTTAAAACATCTGTGCTGACTTCTACAAGAGTTAGACTGAAGAGGGGACATTCATGCAACCATTAGAGATATGGAGAAATGGAAATTAGATTCATTGAAATATGTAGAAGGTTTAGGGTTTGAGGAAATGTTTGATTACTTCAACAGAATTTTTGAAACACAATCTACAAGACTTAACTCCTCATGATTTCTACCAGTCTGTGGTAAACAGGGATTTGACTCATTCTGGTGCAGATTTAAAAACATTGCAGCTTGGATAAAAATCTTTGAAATTTCTAAGTCAAGTTGCTTCAGATATTCAGTGCATTTTGTTTAGTTTTTTTCAAATGTCATAAATGTATTTTTTCACATTAGCATTGACTTATCTTTTATTAAGGGTTCACTGCAAATCCGTGAAAACGTAGAGCAGGGTTACTCAAAGTCCGGACTCCAGTCTGGATCCTGACCTCGAGACCATTTTGTCCGGACCGCGCAGCCGTTCCCTCATATTTTTAATCCCGAGTGTAGCGCACCCATCAGCAGACCCTGCATTTACATGTTTACAGAGTTTATCCACCAGAAGCGCTTCCTCCCTACCCCACCTCTCTCTCTCTCTTCTCTCTCTCTCTCTCTCTCTCTCTTCTCTCTCTCTCTCTCTCTCTCTCCCTCCCTTTTGTTCCTTCTTTTCTCACCGTGTGCGCGCTTTCTCTCTCTTCCTCCTCACCATTTTCCTGTCTCTCGTTCTCCTCCCTCTTACCTACTCCACGCTTAAACACAAGTCTACCTCTCTCCTCACCGTGGCTGTGCATCAAACTTCTCACGCCGTATAGTTGGCCACTTAAAGCGCTCGCTTTTGTCACTGCGGTGTTCTGGCGCAACTGTCAATCATCCTAACCCTAACCCCTGGCCATAGAACTAAGTCACATTAGCATAACCCGACTTTGCGCCGGCCCAGAATCTAAACTCTACCTGCTGCACACCACAGCTACAAACCAAACAGAAATGCAAAGCAGTGAACAGTTTTGTTTGTTTGTTTGTTTTTTTGAACTTTTTGATGTTATGCACAAGGTTCTTTTGGCATGTTATGTTATGTTTACATGACTTTAATGTTTACACTCTACTATAAGCACTTAATTCAATGTCAGTAAGTCTAATAATAACAATAATAAATGTTTAACTTTTTCAACTTGATCTTAGTCATGTTTTAATTTCGGACCTTTGGAACCCCTGACTTAGAGGGATATTCTTGTTCTTTCAGTTTATTTCTGCCACACACTGGCGTCTTCTTCAAAAGATAAACGATAAAACACTACATTAGACAAACTAGCCTTGTGGTGCAGCCAATCACACAACAAGATGCAACATTTTACAGTTAAAACCAATGAAACTGGCAACGTTTCCTTAAAGGCGCATTGCGTAAGTCTGAAAGTGCCATGTTTTTAAGAAAGCAAATCTTTAAACTGCGCTGGGATCAACAGGACGCTCATCAGAGTCAGTTTGCAATCGGCCCAAGACCGACCTGAAGAGGCGGTCTCAGTCTGATTGTTTAATTTGGATCAGACAGATAGCCACTAAGCCACTGTCGCACCAACGTCATGAATATTTTAGTGGTTCAAAGAGAATCCATCATTTTTTTGGCGTTGTCGGCAGGATCCAGTGTTACCAACAGACCAATAATGCAGTTTCTAGAAGATTCATCTGTCTTTTTGCCAATAGACGCATCATTTTTCCACGTTTTTTCCTCCCTAATCTAAAGTACCATTTAGTCTGACATCTTCAGCTCCCCGTCCTGTTGAAATCCCCTCCTGTGCCTGCGCATATGTAATCTCACCCCCCTCTTTGAGCCGGGACGTCCCAAACCGCGCTGACATTCTCCGCCGGACGGACCACCTCGGATTCTGACAGCTTACGGTTCTCCCTAATTACACCTGCCCCACGCCGACAACAAAGACTCACTAGCCCCCCCGGGAGGTCTGGAAAGGTATCGGCAGATCCCGCTGTCTTCTTCCTTCCTTCCTTCCTTCCTTGCTTCTTTCTGAGCCGTTTTCTCCCAATTAGGTCCCTGTGTTTTCGGAGCCCCAAAGCGGAGATTCCCCCCGTCTGGGTTTTGATGTATGGAGTCAATCACGTTGCATGATGGGACGTGGGGCCGGGGGGGGGGGGCTAAAGCGGAGAGACACAAAAACAAGATTAGATTAGAGACAAAATGAAGCTTTGGAAACTTTGTGATTACTGTCATAAATAGAAGAATGCAACTGTAAGTGTTACGTCGTGTTTTTGGACAGAAATGAGTGATTCCCGGCTTGAAAATGAACTGAAATGTAATAATAGAGAGAGAAACAATTGGAAATTGATGTGATTGAGAGATTGCAATGTGACAAACAGATGTGGAGAAAAATATGACTGGACATTACAGGTTTTATATTAAGTTGATAACATAGTGATGTTTTTGCTTTTGTTTGATTTTAGTCCAGTGAGAATTGAATCTCTGTGTGCGAAATTACCCAAAAATGTCTTTCCTGCTGTTTATCATAATCATTGGGCATTAATGCAGTAGGAAACAATAAGTTGTGTGAGGGGCAAAAGTTTAATGTGGTTAGAGACTTACTCCGCCCACAACTGAACCTCAAACAGACTCGCAAAAGTGGGAGACGCCCAGTGGGTGTGAACAGACTTTGATTGACAGCACCAAATATGGACAGTGAGCTTGTGAGTGATGTGAGTTTTGTGTGGGAGTGATCCTGATTGAGGAGAAGTTCACAGCTCTGAGGCTGTGCACAGATCAAATTTCTTACTCACACATCAAGATTCTTTTTTATTAACTTTGCAGACACAGGCATGAAGCCTTTGCTTTAGCACATAGATACAGTCAGCAACGACTTTGGGGGCATGGCCTGCTGAGGGGAAAGCGTCTCATGCCTTACCATGTAAAAGTATGGGAAGCTGGATCAAGGAGGCCAGAGAAATGAGGAAGCAAGGCCCATCAACTGAGGATGAAAGAGCGTTCCTCCTTTCACCTAACTGGGACTTCCTTCTCCAGAGACCACTGGGCGGCAGGAGGCGTGGTCAGTCCGAGCGACCCAGGTCGAACCAGGTTGACTACGCCTCCAGGAAGTAACATCTAAACGACACGTCACCACGGAGACCGGTGACGCTTCTGAAGACAGCTCGCAGCCGAAACATGTCAAAAAGGTAGATACAACAACTCACTAAAAAGTTGTCTGAATAGAGGAAATTGATAACTGCTTCTCATATATGCTGAAGAAATATTAGGTCCAGATCATAATCAGATCAAACAAGCAAACTTTAGCACACTTTATTATATAATTATATGTTAGTTTGTCTGTTCATTTGTGTATATATCATACGCCAAATCCTTTTATCTTCCTACTGTATGTTTGCATCAGTACTTTCATCCCACAAACCCTGTCACTGTCTGTGTTCTCATACTGCTTCCTTTCCTCGTCAATGCGTGATAGAGTCCTAAGTGCTCCTGACTCCTCTCATTGGCCAGTGTGACATGCATTAGTTCAGGCCTGATGGGAGAATATCAGTGTGACAGACTGAGCACACACACGAGTCAAAGCACAACAAGTGAGGAAACAGAGGCTGCTGATGCTTCATGATTCGTTTGAGAAGTGAATGATCATGTATAGTTTATAATAAAGCATTTAATGTTTAGTTTTTCAGTCTCAGCACTTATAAGACATTTCATTAACATTTTTTTCTTATGAGCTATGAAGCACTTGGAAAGATAAAAAATAATATGCTTTAGGAATTAAATCTGCCACTGGTCCTACTCAAAACTTATAAGAAAATCTACAAAATTCAAAGTATTTAATAAAATGTTTGTATTGGTTAAGTTGATTTAGGTCTTAGAACTAATTTTTTACCTCAACGACCTTCAGCTTTTGATGAATGGTCATTCACGTCTCAGCAGTAAACACCAGCTTTACCAATCTTTATATTTATCAATCCTCATATTTACCAGTCCTCATATTTATCAACCTTAAGCATGGCCACACACCTGTCTGTCAAAACCTGATCCTGTCAGATCTTATAAACTAAGCAAGTTAGGGCCTGGTTAGTACTTGTGCTTTTTAAAAAGGCAAAAAATAGTTCTTAGACACCAACTGTCACTTTTCAAGGGACAAAAATAGAGCAATTAATCAAAAAGCTAAGAATGAAAACTGGCTTTTATTTTAGAAATAAGTTATGTTTCTCTTTTAATGCAAGAAAGAAACTTGTCGCTGCAACATTTTTACTCATTTTGGATTACGAGGACATTATTTATATGAATGCCCCAACCCAGGTTCTGGACTTTTTACCATGCTTCTCTGCGTTTTATCACAAACTGTAAAGCTCAGACACATCACTGTGAATTGTACATGCGTGTTGACTGGTCAGCATTGGACACTCGCAGACAAAGTCACTGGTACATGTTTATCTACAAAGGTAAAATGTGTCTGCTCCCTTTATATCTTTGTGCATATATTCAGCCTAAAACAGATGGACTTTATTCTCTGCAATCCCAAGACTCACTGTTGCTTTCTGTCCCAAATGTCCGCACAGAGACTGGTAAAGCGGCGTTTCAGTACTCTGCGCCGTCAGCATGGAATGAAACTCTGAAACTAAAAGAACTGATTTCAGTAGGTCAATTTAAATCTATAAAATATTCTTACGATTATTAATTCAATGGGACTTTCCTGGTTAAATAAAAAGTCTTTGGATGGGAGACCACCAGGTGCCACAGTAGAACAACCCAGGACCTTCTTGCTATGAGGCCAGAGCGCTAACCGCTGCGCCACCGTGTCGCTGGATAAATCATCTCAATTCATGGCATTCAAACCCAAAGTGTTTATTGGGGATAAAAATGTATTCTTTTGGATCAACACTTGTCCATCTGCAGGAGCCTGGTAAATGTTCACCTTCCTTCATTTCAGACTGATGGCACAAGTCATTGACTTTATATTTAAACACAGCTGTGCCAAGATGTACTAAGACTGACTAAATCTAAAATGTGTTGTCAAATTGAAGAAATATTTGTTTGGTTGGTTAGTTACAGTAAATGAGGAATGACTGACAAATGTTGCTTATTATTATTTATTTTTATTAAAGGAAATGTCAACCACACAATTCAGTCAAAATAGACAGTTAAGACCTTACTTTTGAATAGAGAAAAATATGTTTTATGAAATGTAGCTAAAGGAACACCTTTTTCATGGAAGCTCTCAAGAGGAGCGCCTCCTCTAAACCAAAAAACAGCTCATGCATGTCTACTCAGAATGATGTAAATCATTTATTTGGTGCAACAAAGAAATCTAAATGACAAAAATATGTTTTTATCCAAGTCTATTTTTGTCATAAAGTTACACAGTGGACCTTTAAAGGTGTAAAATCTATTTATTGATCCATGTTACAGCAGTGTTCTCTCATTATTAGTTCACCCAGTTTGGATTGATTCCTGTATGTTTAAGTGAAATGTCCTGCAGTTAATGCACCAGTGCTCAGAAAATCCCTGTAAGTAGTCATTTTGGAGTAATTTTGCAATGTACACTTTCCAACAACATTTTCTGTCTTTTTTTTTAATTTTTTTTTATGCATTCCTAAATATAGAGAAAAATCACATTAGGTCTCCTTTAAATAAATAAACAGGAGGTTTAGTATTTGACTTAGCTTTGACAAGCTTAGACAAAGTATGACATGATTTGTTTGTATTTCATTCTAAACTGGATTGGTTTAAGTACATTTTTATTTTTATTTTGTGTTTATAGAAAATGTTGTTTATTATTTATGAATGTTTTTTTTTTTATCTTTAGGGTCAGTCTATGCAAAAGCTATTCTAACAAAAACACAGTTGGACTTTTATGGAGATAAAAGCAGACATGTGGGTCTCTGTTAACGCGCCTGGCTCGTGTGTCGGCTTCACTTCTCGATTTCGTCCGACTGTCCCACACTTGTCAAACTTCATACAAAGCCAATCTGTCACATGTCACAGTCCCACGCACACACGACGCATCTTTATTCACCACGCCGGACAGTCCTGACCTCGTGTCCCCCTCCGCTGTCCGTCCATTCTAATGAGCTCCCCCGAGACCGTCCCCCAACAGCAAACATGTTCATAAGCAACAGACTGAAGGACGTTTAGAGAGCAGTTAGAGCAGATTTGGTTGTATTTGTTGTTGTACTATTACAGTTTGGAGTTTAATTTTATCATGATCCATGTCTCTGGTCCTATTGTATATGATATATGAGTAAAATATAAGGTTGCACATCGCTGTAGCTGGTTAAATCCAAGTGTCATTCACATTAACCATGACAACACTGCAAAAAATGAATTTCAGTTGTTAAGTTAAAGTCGTTTGATCCTAGGGTTTAAACTTAATTTAACACATTTTGACTCATTTGACCTCAATTGTTTGTAGAGACATAGACTATCTTCCTTGTTTCAAAGTGTTTTGAATTGATTTTAAGACATTGCTTTTTATTTCAAGCCAAATTATTTGCCAATGGGTTGAGAAAACTGTTCTTACGCCATTGACTATAGATTAGGGCTGTCAAGCAATCAAAAATTTTAATCGCGATTAATCACATTTAATTAAATGTTTTTATTTTATATATTTTTAATGTATTTTACGTTCTAATAATATATTTAGCTTTAATTCCTGTTTTTATGTCTTTATTTGTAGAATCTGTTACATTCTTGAAGTGTAAAATAATGTTTATATATAATTTTTTAAATATATTTTATTATTTTATAATAATGCATTCCCATAACATTAGGCCAAATCGTGGTATTGACGTGTCTCACTCATTCTAAGCATTTATTACACTGCTCTTTCACAATAAAGCCTTTCTGCAGCTGGAGGTTATGAGCTTTATTGTGAAGGATAAAGAATGTTAGTTAAAACAAGCGAAGCTTATCGCAAGCTAGCATAGCAAAGTAAACTACGAAAGTTTTTACCGGAGTTTTGAAAGCCTATTCTGGATATTGGATATTATCAACAACTTGAGTGGACAAACATCACATTTAGTGACCACGGACCGCGACTTTATCAAGACACGGGAAGATGGAAACATGTACGGAGCCTCCTCATCAGCTGATCGAACTGCACATGGACTAAGCCGAGGTAAACAAACACACTCACGCTCAGACAGTCGTGGGATCGAGTGGAAACGTTACCAAAGTCTACAACAGTGAGCCAGCAGAGCCTTGTTAGGTCTCTTTCTGCTGTGCATTGTGTTTTTCTATGAACCTCACGTCATTGCAGCGTTTTAATGGTGAAAAATTAATCTGCGTCAAAAAATTATCGCCGTTAAAACAGTTTTGCGTTAACGCGATAAAAACGCGATAAAACTGACAGCCCTACTATAGATATATCGTTTTTGCAGTGAACCAAGACAAAGCTGACCAATAAGAAAAGCAAGTTGTTTTGATAAACAACTGCAATAAATAGAAACAACCTTTTGTGTCAGGAGGGAAATGACACTCAACAAGTGTAGTTTCTTTCACAGAGTGAAGCAGAACCAGGGTAAACTGACACAGACAATGCTGAGCAGAAGGACTGGTTGAGACAGTTCTACCAAGTCTATGACAGCCCATCTGAGTCGTCACCAGGGGAAGAAAGGAACATAGACAAGGGGGCTTTTCTGCATTCTGATCGATTTAATAAAGGTTTACTACTTGTAATAACGAACTGAAACATTTTAAACAGTAACAAATCTAATAAAGGGCAATAAAACTTTAATTCTGCACTTAAATAAAGATGCATTCAATTATATTAGCAGTATTTATACCTTACCAACTGCATTCATGTGCAGGTCTATTCTAAGATGTATCTGGACTTGACAAGACAGTACAACGGTATAAGTTGTTGAATCTTTATTGACAAAAAATGTTGCCAATTTCAAGAAAAACAACGCTGTTCCACTTTAGAAAACAGCCCACTTTCCCTTGGTATTAAACTGTAGTGCAGTGTTTGTTTGTTTTTTCAATAAAGATTCAACAACTTGATATCGTCTTGTCAACTAAATAGTCCACTTAGTCCATATACATCTTAGAATAGACCTGTTCATTCTAATTTTCTGTTGTTATGCCTTATGTGCAGGAATAAAGCTTTATTACCCTTTATTACATTTGTTACTGTTTAAAATGTTTCAATTCGTTATTACAAGTAGTAAACCTTTATTACTCTAGTACATTCTTCATTAGTTACACCGTAATTATTTTTTGTTTCCCTGTACTTACACCTTTCATACTTGGTAATTACCTGTATTTACACCTAAACACGCGGGCTGTATTCTAAAGTGTAACCGCTGCTTTTATATCGATCACACTAAACGAACGGAGGAATTGGTTGAACACAAATAGACAATGAGGAGCAAGAATGTTATCCACTGGCGAAACACTACAATGCTGCAGGCCACCACAGCCCCAACCCTTTACAGAGGTGGAGACCGGCTAAAGCTCCAGAGAGAAACTAACTGGACCCAACTTGGCTTTTTTTCCCTCATTTTCCATGCATTTGGTCAGACTATTTTCCAGATTTTCCAGTCCCGACTCCTCTTCCATTCACGTGCGTGCGTGCGATCGTTCTGTGCCGAAGCAAAGGTTAAACGACTGAGGTGGTATTGTCTGACTGTAGACAAGCCCATTAATGTGTCACATTTCATTACAAACCCACGGTCCTCTCCTCGTCAAAGCGCTAATGGAGAATACAAAAATCATCTTCTTCACAACGCAGACTCCATCCTGCTTTTCTCATGGAACAAACGTCGCAGTGTACGGCTTTGGTCTGAGTCTAATATGGTTTTAAGTGAGGCACAGATTTAGATACGTTCAGTGATGGTATGGGATGATTTTTCTTACAGAGACAATATGGAATCAACATTATCCAAGATGAGAGACACATGATCATCTCCTCCAGTCGTCTCTGAGCAGGCTGATGGTTCAATTTAGAACAACAGATCGAAATGTGAACAATTTTCTAACCCTGACATTGTACATTTAAATGCATATATTAGTAACAAACATATAATCCTACCTGTCTACCGTTTACCACGTACACACACTCTTCTTCTCAACAGTGTGGCCAGATGGGAAATGCTGAAATAGCTTCAAAATCATAGTATTTTCTTAGTACTTATGTTACGCCTTGCATTTAGCACGGTATGAAAAAGCGTAAAAATGACATAAGATTTTACAGCATTAGAGGGTGTACTTTACCACGACACTAAAACAGCATATTTTGAGCACGACTTCACAGCTATTTTAGTACTTATGTTACGCCGTGCATTTAGCATGATATGAAAAGAGTAAAAATGACACGAGATTTCACAGCGTCAAAATAGGACGAGTTTTGGTTGAAGCCACGTGGGGACGAAGTGAAACGGGTAAGTTCAGGCATAAAGTTACTAAAATTGGTAAGATTAGGTCTGGGGCTTGGAGCAGGTTAAGATTAGAATCAGGATTTCATTAATATTCATAAATAAGAACACGTTTTAACTACCACCATAGAAATGAATGGGGACTGTGATGCGTACTATAATTACACAAAACAGCTGTGAACTCGTGCTAATCATACCTCATTTACATGTTGTGTACAGTTGTGGTAAATGTACTCTTTCTTGTGAGATCGAGCTCTGTCAATTGAACTCAATCATACTTTATATGAGTTTGGGTGTATCAGGCAGTTTGATGTGTGGCCAAGACGTGTGCGACCGGGTGGGTTTCAGGCGGCTGGACCATCCTGTTTGTGGAGACTGTGACTGTGAGCTCTGCCAAGACCATAAACACACGATGGACAATGTCCGTTTTGTGGATTTATTTCTTCAGAGAAGCTCGGTGCCAAAGCGTGACAGGGATTATTCTCAGTGAGGTAAGTGTCCGTGTGCTTAGCTGCAGCTCATACGTGGATTTGTGCGTTGTGGTAGTTTTTAATGCGTGGTAAATGCGAGGCTGTAGTGTTTTGGACACAGATTGTGCGTTGTTGCTTCATGTTCAGTCACCGCTGTGTCAGTGCGCTCTTTGCACAGTCCTGGGTTAGACCTGGCTGAGTTCTCGTTAGTCCTGGATTAGACCTGGTTTAGTTCTCAGTTGGTCCTGAGGCTGTGTCAGGTCGACTCCCCTGTGGGATCCAAGCTGCTGTAAGTTTTAAAAGAGCTTCTGTGCCAACGTGTTCTCATGGATTTCGTGCAATTTACACGCCCGTTTTTTTTTTTCTGGTGTAGTATGAACACGCGATGTGGTTGAGGACAATCAGGAGGTTTTTTGGGGTTAATGGCTAAGTTTAGGTCTGAAGTAACAAAAATAGGTAAGTTTAGGTCTGAGGCTTGGAGTTGGTTAGATTTAGGATTGGGATTGTGTTAGTATTTATGAATAACAACATGTCTATACATTCACCATAGAAATGAACTGGGACAGAAACATGTGAAATACACACACAAAAATAGAAATAGTGTTCATGTGACACGCTCTTTTAAAGTGTGTGGTATTGACACGCTTCTCTGTGAGAACAGGCTGTCTAACCCTAACCCTGTTGTCTGTGAATGCTGGTGATGTGAAGCAAACAAAACCCAATGATGCAAGGTCAAACTATTTCTATGAAGTGAAATGAAACCAGCTGATGCATCAGACTACAATAATATTACAGGACTGTGTTGTGTTTGCTGATCCTGCTTCAGTTTTTCTGTCTTGTAGGTGAACTCAAGTATGTCGAGATGGAAAAAATACTTGGAGCTTCCACATGATTGTACATTTGTATAAAGTTTTACACTGATTTACAATTATTGATCATACAGGGGATGAAATTATTGTAGAAATACAATCATACGTATGGCAAGACTGCACTTCTCAACAATACTTTTACACAAACATTGCATTCATTACTTATAGGCCCAAAACTAACCAGGGCCATTTTTTGGTCAGATGTGCAGAAGTTCATGTCATGACCTTTATTTACATTGTATTCCATTGACTCATTGAGTTAAGGTAAATTAATAAAGTGATTAAATAGTAAGTTAAATCACTTTTCAGTTGGGGTCAGTTATGTAGTTAAGTTCAATAACTGTAGTTAAGTTCAATCCCTGTAGTTAAATTCAATCCCTGTAGTTAAGTTCAATCCCTGTAGTTAAGTTCAATCCCTGTAGTTAAGTTCAATCCCTTCCCAAACTTCCCAACACTGGTAAAAGTTCAAAAAAGATCCTCCTTCCAAGTCATTGAAACAATGGTGGACACACATCTGATTTCTGTGTTTCATGCCTTCACGTAAGCTGACACAGACGATGTGGTTGCCAGATACTTATCGTTGTCCGTAGGGGGGTGTGAAGTGGATAGAGGAGCGTGACATCGGCGTGGAAAGGTCTCATAATGAAGACGTGTAAGCAGGTGTCAGGGCCGTCACACGGTCACGTAGGATAATGTGGAACAGCGTGTGCAGAGAGACGGAGGAAATCGACATGGCACAGTCACGTAGGCTCGTCTAAACAAAGAGAAGGATGTGAAGTATATCAAAGGTACAATATAAGGAACTTTTGTCTGCTTGTCTCCTGTTTGTCCTCCTGCTAATCCAGTTTGTTTTTGTTAGAAATTCAGGCATACTCACACAATAGAACCTTCAGCAATTATGAGTCTGTTACTAAGTTCCCCTGCGATTACTTTGAGAGGTAATCGATTAGTCGAAGAATAATTAAATCAGAGATTGGCTTAAGAAAAAGCTCTTTTAAACATGTGTCTCTACAACACTTAAATGTCACTAACGTGGTCCTATATTTCCCCGGCGTGTTCAACATCACCTCGCGCTGTTCTTTATCTGTCTTGGGGTGTTTTGTCCCGCCGCCTCAGCACATTGTATCGAACTCGATCTCACAAGAAAGCACACATTTACCACGACATTACGCAACATGTAAATTACAAATGATTAGCACAAGTTCACGGCTGTTTTGCGTAATTATGCCAGACCTCGCAGTCCCAGTTAATTTCTATGGTGGTTGTTAAGATGTGTTTTTATTTTTGAATATTAACGAAATCCTGATTTTAATCTTAACCTGCCCCAAGCCCCAGACCTAATCTTACCATTGTAGTAACTTGAAGCCTAAACTTACCTGTTTCACCTGAAGAAAACATCCCCACATGGACAAGACTCGTGTCATTTTTACGTTTTTCATATCGGGCTAAATAACATAAGTACATAAAAAAGCGTGCTCATTACACGCTGGTTGTATATGGTGCTAAATGTATGCTTTCTTGTCAGACTGTGTTGCTGTATCAACTGGGAGCATGCTGTAGGCTTCCCCTGCCTTGCCCTGTGTCCCCACTATCAAGCGTGACCCCGGCTCAAACTGCTCGGAACATTCACTCCTTCTAGTCCAGCGCCTGGAGCACGCTGTATCTTCTGGCTCAAAGCAACCGTTTGCTCCAACGCTTTTGGCCAGCCGTCCGGTCTTAGAAAGTTTTACAGCGCAGTTTGTGGGAGAAGGAGCCTCCGCTACTTGAACATGCACAAATAGGCTTATTTTGCTTTTTCTTTCCTTTTATGTAAATTCAAAAAGCCTTTGTTCAGCTTTATTACAGGGCATTAAGTAAGTCTAATGTTTTCTGATAATATGGTCAGTATTAGTAAATTGTTTCTAAAATAGCTCAAGATAAATCATCTCGTCTTTGGATCCTTGTTTTTGTTGATGACGTCATCGACTAGTCAGAGTCGACATGACTAATGCTCTCGACTAGTCCACTGCTAAAATTCAGAAGTCGTCCAACCCCTACCTGTTACTTATTTGAACATATTCTAAGATTAAAATAAACCCCTAACACCTTGTGGGTCACATAAAATGACGTGGGAGGGCGGATCCAGCCCACGGGCCTTGTGCCTGACACATGGGCCTTAAGTGTTGTCACATTTTGCTAAAATTTTACTCGACATCTCTTTTTATTCTACTGTATCCATGCAGAAAGAGCCGCTCTCCATCAACTGGGGAAACTTCTATGAATAAAACAACAACAGGACGAGAGCAGCTGTTTGGATCAGGTCTGAGCCGGTCTGACAGAGGTCTGTCGCCGAAACTTGAGACAGTGTTTTTTTCTGTGTTTTCACCTGAATGTAAACTAGTGATGGTAGATGACGCGTCAACGTGTGTGTAACCCATTTCCCAAACTGAGTCTAACCAGTGTAGACCCTGTGTTGGTGCATTCTAGCGCCATCAAGTGGTTTGATAAATGCACTGCAGTCAAGGTAAACCATTTGGCTCAATCTGTGATGTGCTGTTAAGACACCGTTACTAAGAGAAGACACCTTTTTATTCACTTTGCATACACATATGAAACATTTCTTTTACAGAAGAAGAAGAAGCAAAAAAAAAAAAAATCATAATGCACTCTCACAAGATTCGATCCCGCTCTCCTAGTTGAGCTACACATGAGATGATGTAATCCAGGTGCGAGTGAGCTAATAACTGCTCAATTTATGAGCAAGCTTTTACGACTTCAGCCTGTTGCTGTTAAATATTTGCTTGTGAATAATTATTTAGTTGCTTAAGGCTCTGTCAAGCCGCACATTTAAAGGCCCTAATCATTTTTGGCCGGACAGTGCAGCACAGAGTCATCTTTCCTCAGGCTCAGAAACAGCTTTGTGTGTCAAAATCAAACAAGAGCGTCAGTAACGCTCGCTCCAGCGTTGACACACGTGACCCACATGACATTGTAGTTGTGTTGCTCACGTGACATTTCTTAAAGTGGCACACATGTTGACACGGCTCGGAACACGCGCCACTTCTAGTGCTCCATACATGTATTGACGCGTCGACTCATTTGGCCCATCACTAATGTAAACCTACGAGGCTCAAATTTCATTCACAAATGTTGATTTCTCAGCAGTTTTGTTTTCACACAAAGATTAAATCTTGTAGTTACTGACAACAGCCCTAGCTTGAGTTGTTGCTACAGCTTGTGTCTATGAGCCGCAGCTCTTTCTGCAGGTCAGGTGTGTGTGCATCACCCATGTTCATAAACAATCCCTCTATACATTCTAAGCTTCCTAATTATTCAGCAGCATGAGTTTAGTCAAACGTTTCAGAGTTTTCAGAAGCCTGAGTAAGTTTTACTTTTAACAACAACATCTAGCTATGCTCCCAACAACACCAAGCATGCTTCCTGTTTATTAGAGAACATCAGTCAACAATTCGGACATTTTTCATTTGGTGACTTTTTTCCCCAACACAGTTATGACATGATCCCGTTAGCATACCTTTCTCAAAGCCTTACATACAACCAAAGTAACTTAACCTAATCCCAACGCCAACCTTACCAAATCTTGTAAATAATAACATTTGAAAGCATAAACGTTATAAACATAGAACTGGAAGATGAGTTCAAAATGGCGGCCCGTTGTTTTGAGACTTGTGCTCAGTAACTCACTGTCGCCAAAAAAGATTGCTCCTTTCCTGAATACAGGCTAGCGTAGAAACTATACAACTTCTTTGACTGAGTTTGACAACAAAAACGTGAAAATTCTCTATGCCAGTACATTTTGTAAATAGGCCTACGTTTTTCAGTTACAAATCAAGCACAGCCCCTTTAAGTTCATTCATTTCTAAAACAAATCAAGTCCAATGCCTTTCACACTGTCCCATTAAAGTGAACAGCCAATAACGTGTTGACAAAAAAACCTCTCACAATCATTTTAATAACTCGCTAACAAATGCTAAACACCGCCGCTAATTGAGTTTGATGGCTACATACCGCCGCACAGGTAAACATTAGCTTCATTTACATTGCTGCTAATTGCATTCTAGTTCAACTGCTGTAAACACGCTTAATATTCCGCTCACAAGTGGCGCGCTAACAAACACGAGCCCTAATTGAAGCTCGATTGTTATTTCACACGTATAGCCGCCGCGCGATGCCTGGGTTAGCTGTCAATCACGACTATTGTAAAGCGGAGGTTTGGACACGTGTACGGTCGCTAGCATCGACGCTACCGGAATTACATTACACCGGCGCAGAGTGGAAGCTTTGGGGCTGGAAGCTAATTAGAACTGGAAACAAAAGCGCAAACAAGTGGAGCCGCGGCGCATGCTAATCCCGACGCTGTTATCGGGTTAGCTTACACTGGCATTACACAAACCGTTCTGAGGAGGAGAGCAGCAGCAAAGTGACGTTTGTGGAGGAAGAATGAAATGGTTCCAGTTTAGGATCCAAGGCAAAGTCAGTAGGATTTATTGGAAGGAATAATGTTGATGTGACAGCAAACATAAATGTGTAAATAGTTTTAAATATTTCCCAGAGGAAGATGGACTGGCTAAAACATTGAACTGTCTTTAAGTCGTCTGTGATCAGTGGAACTGTTTTGAAGTGTCAGACTTTTAATTTGTAATGAGTCAAAGCTCTGAATGATGTATTCTACTATATAGGCCTAAATGATTGTCATGTTGCACGGCCACTTTGTTCTTGTGCTGCTGCCTCTGACTCTGACTCAGGTCGTCGTTATAAATGACAATTTGTTCTCAATCAACCTACCTGGATAAAAACAAGTTCAAGCAAAAACAATTAAACAAACAAGACTCTTCTGTCAAAACAATCAAATAAAACAGTTCTCCGGGGATATATGCAAAGTCCAGACTACTTTTATTTCTATTTCTCCTTCTTCTTCTCCTTCTCCTTCTCCTTCTTCTCCTTCTCCTTCTTCTCCTTCTTCTTCTCCTTCTCCTTCTCCTTCTCCTTCTTCTTCTTCTCCTTCTTCTTCTTCTCCTTCTTCTCCTTCTTCTTCTTCCTTATCTCTGTCCTCTTTCTCTCTCCCTTCTTCTTCTCTCTCATTTTTCTTCTCTCTCCTCTTCTTCTTCTTCTTTTTTCTCTTCTCTCTCCTCTTTCTCTTCTCTCTCTTCTTTTTCTTCTCTCTCCTCTTTGTCTTCTCTCTCCTCTCTTCTTTCCTCTTTCTCTCTCTCTCTCTTCTTCTTCTTCTTTTATCTTATCTCTCTCCTCTTTCTCTCTCTCCCTTCTTCTTCTCTCTCCTTTCTCTTCTTTCTCCTCTTCTTCTTCTTCTTCCATCTCTTCTCTCTCCTCTTTCTCTCTCTCACCTTCTTCTTCTTTCTCTTCCTCTTTCTCCGTCCCCTCTTCTTTTTCTCCTCTCTCCTCTTTCTCTTCTTCTCTCCTCTTTCTCTCTCTCCCCTTCTTCTTCTATCTCTTCTCCTCCTCATCTTCTTCTCTCTCCCTACCACTCACCCACCTCTCTCTTTCTCTTTTCTCTCTTCTTCCTCTCTCTCTCCCCTTCCTCTCTCACTCCTTCCTCTCTCTCTCACTCTTTCTCTCTACTTCCTCTCTCTCTCTCTCCCCCTCTCCCTTTGTCACACACTCCCTCTCTCTCTCTCTCTCTACTTCCTCTCCCTCTCTCTCTTTCTTATAACTCAAAAAGCCTAAGTTGACTCACATTGATAATATAAGTCACACCCAACACAAACCTTTAAGTTCAGCTAACTCTCTGACTAACCTGACCCCGGTGCAGATCCGTCCCGTTCTTTTAAGCGTCCCGACACATCCGAGCTGCGTAATGGCCCGTTCCCACAGATTGCCTTCATATCGTCGGCTAATAAGTCAAACGTTACCGACCGTTCCGTAATTAGCTCCGTCAATTTGCGGCCGGCTGACCTCGGGATAATGGAAGGGACACTTTAATTCTCTTCAGACGCCGGGAACAGAATCATTTAACAATCAAAGGAGGCGATTAGGAGAGAGGTGCAGTCTTTAGCAGGAATGATCCGGCCGGGGGGAGAGTCGGTGTGGCTGATTGGAGATTCAGCTGGAGAGAGTAAAAGTGGACGTAAGAGGAGTTATCGTGCAGGATTTTCAGGAGTGGATGACCTTTACAGGTCCTGAAAGTCTAGAGAGGTCGGTTAAGGACAGCTGAGCGAGTGGTAGAGCAGATCCAAGTGTAATGTATTTGCATTTTCACAAAAGCTAGTGATCTTTTATAATATTGGAGTAGATTACAAATCATAAGGGCAATAAGTGTGGTACGCTGGAGCCACAGTCAGGGACAGACACAGAGAAGGTGATTGGCTGCAGCCTTCCATCTCTCCAGGACCCCGTACGTCTCCAGGACCTGTATGTCTCCAGGACTCAGGGGCGTGTCCAGGACCCTGTACGTCTCCAGGACCTGTACGTCTCCAGACTCGGGGGCGTGTCCAGGACCTGTACGTCTCCATGACCTGTACGTCTCCAGGTCCTGTAAACGTACTCCAGCGACGCTGTACGTCTCCAGGACTCCGCGCGGGCTGTTCACAGGAACTGTACGTCGCCAGACCTGTACGTCTTCTAGCGTCCTGCTACGACGTTCCTCTGAGCCCACTCCTCCTCGGGCAGGACGATACGTACTCCAATCCGCATCGACCCTACCGACACTCTTCAACTCCGCCACCTCGTCACGAGACACACGCGGTTTTCCGTTCGTACATCTCAAGTCATTTCTTCCCTCTGTAAACGTCTGGCACATTATGCCACACACTTTGAGCAACAGACACAATGAGTCACCTTCATATCTATATCTCACTTCGCACTGAAAAACATAGTCACACATATGTTCCCGATCGCTCTGAATTGCACTGATCTTAATATCAATATTATATGTCTCTTGCAACTACTATTACTCACCTTCCGATATACTCTTAATTTACCTTGCATGCACTCTCTATATTTATATTACTATTTCTAACAGTATTTCTCAATTATAGCTCATTATTTTTTATCATACTACTCACTTCTATTAATGTTATACTGTTGCACAATATGCATCAAAAGCTACGTTCCCTAAACTTTGTAGAAATTTTCCTGTAATCATCACTGGACAATGCAATACAAACAAATCCTATCTGATCTCTGACGTCACTCAAATTAAGCTAAATTGCATTTCGATTTGATCCTTAAAGAAAACCGTATGTAAGATTTAGATGTCGTGATTTCACAAACACAGATCTATATGTGTCACAGGTCACAAGGTCACAAGTCCAAAACTATACTATTATTTTATTGAAATCAATCTAATTTCTCAGATTATTCTTAATTAACACGCCAATGGACAATGACAGTGTCACCCTTTTTGAACCGCTTCTACATCTCATATCAATCAGAAACCGCACGATCCATTGCGACCTCCACAATGAATCTCATACAGCATTGCAGGTTCGCCACGTTTTGGTTCCTCCTTATGGTCAGCGAAACATGTACTTACGTTTGACCGCACTGTTGCTCCAGGGACCACAGCCACACACCTGTCATGTCGATTGCTCATCTGCACATCCTGTTCCATAACGAAGTTCTTCACTCAGCACAACTCCTCCGCACACACTCGTGCTAAATACAATGCCTTTCCATTCCGGAACAAACCATGCACACAAGAGTCTAGTGTCTGAGAAACTGCCTTCTTCTCAGTTACCCTTCACTAGTCACACAACTCTTAACTCACTCGATGGTCCTGTCGGAATCTCATCCTTTTAGTGGATCATTTTTCCCACAATGACTGGCCACACCCAAGTTCACTTTGTGATTCGTAATACGCGTTTGACATTGAACATATTATGTACCATCGTACATACCGGTTCCTTAACATTATATCGCTCACTGTGAGTCTAAAGT